>JAHZNC010004927.1:0-11514 GCA_027744095.1 Zhuqinia jingwanae | reverse complement strand
CCTATGTGTACGCCTGTTATGTATAGTAGCAAACTAAGTAGATGTAAAACTTGTAAAAGCCCTTGCTATACAATATAATTACGTTATGTAGATTCCTCCTTGTTATTCCTTGTACTTACCGCTGTCATCATCATATCATAATCTGTTTTTTCGTCTCTGTGGCCAATAAATTCCAAAAGAGCAATGAGCAAGCTCGTCTCATCAACAATAACTCATCATTTCCATATATATCAGTTACCTAAAAAAATTTGACAACTGCCAACTCAAGCTTCAAAACTGCCTATTCTCTGGAGAATAGAACATTGTACTTGGTAGTTTGCTTTGCTTGTTACTTGTTTGAGGAGTGGACAAAATGGTATTGAAGATTGGCGAGGAAGATGGATAATAAGGCTGTATATATAGCTGGTTGAGTAAAGAAAAATAAATAAAAGGAAAATTTCGAATTTGTATTTTTATTTTGTGATGATTGTGGTCACATTATGGATCATTGAAAAAAACCAACTTATTTTTATTATCATTAGTGAGCAGTGTGGAATATATATGTTGTTGTGCTGTTTTTTTCTGATTTTTTTTTGGTTCCATATGTACTTGTAAGTCTACATGACTAATTCTTGTAGAGGAATCATAAAGAAAATGAAACAAGGCTGAATAAATGAATGACAAGGCAAAAACTCAAATTTTATTGAAGGCAACAGGCAAAAAGGCGCAATATGAAATTGTTTGGTGATGTGATGATGTTAATGATAATCATGCAGCAGCATAGAAAAAAAGGTAATACCATAAAATATGCTTTATTGTTATTGGTTATTGGGCCTCTGTATTGATACATAACTTTTATTTTGCTTCCAATAACGTAACTTGATTGAGATTGAAATGATTTTCAAATCCCAACAGACAACTGTACTCTAAATTTATCATTATAAGTATTCCTGCATCAGTTACATATTCTAGCTGCACAGTAAAATGATATCCCATTCAGAATCTATTATTACAATATGTCAGACTCACTTACATATAAATTGTTAACGTCGTTCAAAATACTCGTTATGATAAACAATTAAAACTCAGATTTGAAATAACTCAGGAGTAACAACATGAGGCTTGGAAGTAGGTGCATTGAGAATTGAATTTAAAATGTAGCTCACCGCAGAATGGTGAGCAGTAAAACAGGAAAGTGTTAAAAGTAATGATGATTAATTTTTTTAAAAATAACTCGGTTCCTCTTCACACAAAGGTTCTCCTGTCATCTCTCTGTGAAAAAAGTCCGCAAATGATGTGTATGAAATGAACAAAGATGTTGATGATGATAATGATGATGACAAAGACACTTTGAACTTCACGCAAAAAAAAGGTTGAAAGCATACAGATTCTTGTTAGGGGGCTTGTCTGTCATAATACCTATTGTGCAAAGTATCCAATCCAGTAGTCATTAACTCTCGTAGCAAAACTGGAATATAGAAACAAAAAACATATAATATCCCATCATCGCAACTAAAAATGGTTGTAGGTAAATAAATTGTCATTAGCTAGGTATTGAACGCTCAAGGTCGTCGTCACTTTGTAGCTGTATGTTCAATTCAATCAATCAATTGACAACTTTGTCGTGCGATGCCATTGAACAATAAAATGTTCAGCAAAGCAAACAGTGTGAATGTATGTAGGTATGTATGTATTTCCCCATTTCCAAAATGGGCATTTCACGATAAGCATAATATAATAATAACATTATCTGTATGTGCTTTACAAAATTTATTGTTGCTATTATTTCATTACCGGTGTGGTATCAAAGTACTTAATACGCTGTGATATTATCCTGTAAGCGTCACAAGTCCACATTAAGTAGCGAGTCCTGTTGTGATCATCTACATTTTCCCATTCTGAAAAAGGACAAAAAAAATCGATAACAAAAAAAATCCAGCCATTTTTCTAAATTGGTTTACATTATGAGTCATGGTCATAATAATAATAATCAGCACTTGTATCCAAAATCTCGAATTACAAGAATGAATATGTAGTCATAATATTATATTAGATCACGTGCCATATGGAGCAGACCATTCATATTCTGTGTAGTTAAAGTTGGAAATTTTTTGAATGTCTGAATTCTTATCCATTCTTCGAAAGCCATTGTTTTCCAGCTTTTCTTTTTCCTGCTGGCTAACGCCTGGATCGTATGGGTCTTTTTTGGGCAAAATATCTTGCACAATTTCTTTCCTCAGGTTATCAGGAAAGTAGGCTGGGATGAGTCTTACAGCAATGGCCGTGTAATTTGGTGCCGCAATTGCAGAAGCATTGCTGTCGATATAGTTTTCTATTTCATCTCGCAAATCGTCAACTGTGAACTGATCTAGTAGGATTGAAGTGGCCAGACTGTAGCACTAAAAGGAAATAATTTGAGAGTAAAATTTTATTGTTTAGGACCCTTATTCTTTATACCGAAAAGCAAGGTTAATTGCTTACCCGCTTAATATTAGAGCTGAAACTATAATTTGACCAAGTGTAGTCCCCAACAAGGGGCAAAATTTCTTTTACTGTTAAAGTTTCAACAGCTTCTGAATCAAAGAAAGGGTCATTTAATAAAGGGATTGGGATGGGGGCGGGACCACAGCATTCTCCTGCACGGGCTGTGCGCTGAATCCAACTGAAGCATCGATTCGCTCCATACTTTTGTAAACCAGTTGTATGTGTTATTGAATAATTTAATAAATCTGGTAATTGTTTTATGTAACATGTAAAAATGTAATTTTTTACCGATACTATTGTCGCAATAGTTGAACCGTTGAGCAGTTGGCAAGCCTATAAAGACAAAAAATGCAAAGGTAAAATTGCATAGGTCAAAATGAGTCTAATTAATGCACTTCAATATGTTCGTCATCCATTTCCCCTATTATGTACCTCAAATTCAGCAATGTAATACGCATCCCAAATACGCAGTAAAGTTTCGTCTGGAATTTCGTTCTTGAAACGATGAAAATAATCAAAAACGGTTAAATGATAATAGACCTTTGGTGTCGGGATAAGTTGGGAATATTTTGTCGTGGCCGAAGGCATGGCAGGTTCTTCCATCTTTCCTCCCTTTTCAGTTGATGGGGTAGTCGCACTCGAAGGGGCAGACTCAGTCGTTGTGGGAGCCTCATTCATCGTTTCCTTATCACCCACAGAGTTACCCTCAGTCATAGTACCCTTATCAACCGCTGAGTCACCCTCAGTCATAGTACCCTTATCATTCGCAGAGCCACCCTCAGTCACAGTTTCCTTATCAACCGCTGAGCCACCCTCAGTCACAGTTTCCTTATCATCCGCAGATTCACCCTCATTTACAGTTCCCTTATCAACCGCAGCGTCACCCTCAGTTGTTTGAAGCGGTTCCTCGTTGTCTGTGTCCTCCCGTTTTTTTCGTACGTGTATTTTGTGATCTTGAAACACAGGTTCCTTAGGCAGTTCCCTCCTGATAATCATAAGGCTCTCTCGAATTTTTTTCTGGACATTAGATGGGAATCTCTCCACCATAAATTCCGTGAATGATTCCAATGTCAAACTACCTTCTATTTGCTCTTCAATCAAGCATTTATAGAGCATCCACTATAATGCAAGATAAGAAAGTTTAAGCATGCAGGTTTTTATTTATTCTCAATCTGTAACAAAAATGTTAGAATATTTTGCTTGTTTGACCGATTTTCTTGTCAGGTTCTTCGCAGCTTGGACATCCTGATGGATTGAACAGTTTTTCATTAAGTCATCATACAAGAAAGGGTTGATTGGAATAGGGTCGTATTTTTTCGATGCACAGCACGTGATGGATTGACTGTTGTAGTGAGCTTTTCCTTCACAAAATTTTTCACCCTAATAATTAAATTACAATTATTATTTTATTTTGTTTGTTCAAAAACTTAGAGCAAAATCCGTAATTAAAATTGAAAAAATTAACACTGTCAAAACAGTAATGTTTGCAATTAAATCAATCTTACTTCGTATGCATGAGTTTTTACACCAACTACCAAAATCAGACTAATGCAAATTAACACTTTCATTTTAATTTACATTAAATAAAATTGGGAATGTTTTCGTGTAATAATTTTTGCGTTGTCAATATATCAGCACTCCGTCTAGTTAAATTAAAAATGGGATGGAATACAGATGTTATCTATTTTACAAATAATCGTCGGGTTTGAGCTTGCTTAAACGGGACGTAGTTTTTTGACGGGACGCACAATCTGGCTTACTGATTATCTGGATTTCAAACGACATTTAAATCCATTTTATTCGCGTCATTAAAACTTTAAAGACAGTTTGAAGTGAGCTCCTCATAAGAGCTCCAGTTTTTTAACATAAATTTGAATCAAAGCCTGAATATTTGCGTTACAATTTTTATTTTTATATTTCAAGTGACCTACTTCCGTCACGAGTGGAAGTTGACACTATAAACTTAAATTTATTGTATTTTTTTTGTAATCTCATAATACTGAGCTGAACTTCATGCAGGTGAATCACGAATTGTGGAAGTGAATAGTTAAATAAAATGCCATCTTCCTTTTTTGTGCATGTACATAAATAATTAAAATAGAATAAATAATAATTGTATTACACAAATAAATATAGAAAGTTGAAACGATCACTTAAAATGCATTTTTTTATAGCGAAAACGGAAATTGTATTCCCAACAACGTACTTTACTTTTAACTAACATTTTTCATGAAGGTTAACTTGTTCAAGTGATTTATCAAAGTGTTTGACAAGATATTTGATGATTTTAAACAAATTATCTTCTACCTTGCAAAATAGTCAAGTTGAATAATTCAAATTGAAAACTGCAGCCATCACATCTCATGCAAAAAAACACGATGCTTGTATTACATATTATCATGATGGCCTAAGCATTGCAAAAGTTCACTTTTAGACCTCGTTTTTTGAGAATGGGAGGATTTACCGGGATGATGATGTTTGAAAAAAAAGAAGATTAATGCAAATGGTAACATTATGGTCAATAAGGCACACGTATCATATAGATCTTAATGGAAACAACGGTTTTGAGATAATGTTTTCAAAGAAAAATGTCCATATACAAAATATGACGAGGCAGGTGTGTGTGTGTGTGTGTGCCATAATAACATGAATGAATACAATCAAAACGGTTCAATACGTAATGTAATTTTTATAGGTATGTATGCTAGTAAAAATGGTGTAATCAACGTCATCATACTATTTACCTTGTGACTTGTGTGACATGTGCCTCACCTTTCGATTACGGTACAATATGACTATGAACACATCAAGTGCACATCTGCCTTGTTGAGAAAACACACTCATTAGCAAACGTAACACTCAAGTAATACAACCCTTTTTCTCTCTCTTCTTCTTCTTATGATGATGATCACCAGGTATCCATACATAATGTGTATCATTAGCAGAAAAAATAATAATAATAAATTTGATGATAAGTTACACATTTTGAATCAGTTATTTTAACCCATAATTTTCAAGTATCTTTTTTTTCATTTTTAGCAATTTTCCTTTATATTATTATGTTACAAAGTTTACCCAGCGGATATATATGCATTTAACTATGTACATATACTCGCATGCATGTTGCATGATACAAAATGTAATATTGCCTTGCTGCACCTTTTAAAATATTTGCATGAAAATTGGAACAATAAGCAAGACATTGATTTCCCGTTTGAAACACTTATTACGAAACTTTGCACTGTGCAAGAAAAAAACGATACATGTTACTTATCAACAAATTTTTCCCACATGGGACGACATGTCTACTATAGCGTTGTTGTGGGGCCCTTTTGCAGCATGAATGAAATGATGGATGATGAGTATATGGTGATGACAGATAATTTTTCGATGATTAAGGTGATCCTCAATGTACTCATGTTTCACATGCTTTTAACAATATGTCCATTTACGGTAACAATGTAATTATTTTAGAAAACTTTTAAATTAGAGCCCTAGATTCGATTTTAGTTTCAGGATGATGATGTATCAATATTGCTTCATAATAATTATGTATCATTTTTTTATGTATTTGAATTCTAAAAGCTTTCATCCTGCTTTGAAGAGTATAATTTTGTTGACTGAATATGCCAAGAACAATTGGATGGCCTTCACAATCACAACACTGGCTTACATAACAGAATGTACGTGTGTGTAATAAAGTTATAATAGCATGCATAAGAGCTAAAACCTTATTTTTTTCTCTTTTTACCTGAGAAAGGCACATGTCATGAGTCATGACGCATATACGTAACCTTAACAGTGAACTGCTGTGAGTACCGTAAGAAATTTTGATGGAAACAAATTACAAGAAAAAATAGCTAGTCAATGACAAATTATGCCTTTGTATGAACTTATGTAACAAATAAAAAATATTGTATACCTATTTTGCTCTTTAGGGAGAAGGTCTATTGGGGTTTTTATGTAATTTTCCAAAAAAAAACTAAAACAACAGGTATAAACACTGAAAAAGAAGGATGCTTATATTAATATGCTTCATTTTCATACACATTATTATTATGTGGCGCACTTATAATGAAAATGATATGTGTGTAATCTTGAACAGCGCATTAATTTTTTCTCCTTGCGATTCTATTGAACAATTTTTTTTTGTACATTTTGATTTGCAAAATCTGAAAATACTAGAAGAGCTGGCAAAAGAGCTCACACAAACGTAAAATGTAATTATCATTAACATTGAAATCACTTCTTCGCTATTATATGCTCGTTTGTTTGGTGCTTGTTTCACACCATTTTTGCCGTGTAAAATGAGGAAATATAAAATAATGTTTAGCAAGTGAGGGTCAACAACGATGTATAAAAGTAGCGGAAGGGATAACCAAATAAACGATTCCTCTAGCCCTAAACAAACAGGTCAGATGGAAGTTTTTCAGGTAGAATTTTTTATAACTTGGAGAAAGGTTTAAAAATTATTTGAACTATTTTTGTCAATATCATCATGCTGCCAGTTGTAAATTCTTGAGAAGCAAAGTTAACATTTGAAATTGAATTAATGCACCTTCGGCTGCCGAAGAATTACAATATTGCACAAAAAATGCTTACGCTACTGAATACCTTACAGATAACCGAGGTATTTGTTATAATATATGACATGTCGATTAAGTCAAGACTTTTTTTTGTGTTTTTTTGGAAAAATTATTTAAAAAAAACCTTGCGCTGATACATTATTTATGTGTTATCTTAACAAACCATTCAATCACCAAAGACAAAAAAGCCCATCCGCAATATGGCTTCAAAAAGCAAAATTTGTAAAAAGTGTAAAATATAATGGTATGTAGATTGGAACGGCAACACCTTCGTGGGATCATGAGGATTATTATGATGATGATGACTTGACTTTGCAGGAAAAAAACGTACAATTTGCTCATGACGGAACGAAAAAAAAAGATGTGCAGAGATACATAATAATAAATGAAATGAAGGTGGCATATGGTAGTATGGCATGGCGGTATGTCGATTGTAATTGTGCCTACACACACACTGCACACAAATAATTGAAAAAAAGATGTGCGGAGATACATAATAATAAATGAAATGAAGGTGGCATATGGTAGTATGGCATGGCGGTATGTCGATTGTAATTGTGCCTACACACACACTGCACACAAATAATAGATCTTTTAAAGCTTTGTTTCTTTTGTGTGAAATATTTTTCATGATTATGATTACAAATATAAGCAAAGGAGAGAGAAGATATATGTAGAAGTGTGTGTGTTCAAGTCAAGAGCGCATCGCATGAAAATCATGTAAAAATGGAGGAGGCGTCGGTGATCATAATGATCCTTCGTGTTACTTCAGTAATGTCGATTGGTAAAAAAAAAGCTCGGAAATTGGATAGTCAGGTGGTGGAGAGTTACATAAAAATGGCAAAAGGTTCCGTCTATGTCTGATGATCCGTTTTTCCTCTCATCATTTTGCTCACAGTCAATTTTTTTTGTATATTATTTTTTGGGATTCACAAGGTTGATGGGAGGAATTGGTGTTGGTAATGGTCATATTTCATCTTCAATAATTTTGGACAGCGTTCAATGAAACTATTTACTCAAGTCATAAGACACCCTTTTTTAGTTGTGCTTGCAAGTTTGCGCAGTAACTGTTAAATTTTTAGCAGAAAAATACGGCGAATGACTTTGACCAAGCTTTTCTTTCTTAATGGGCTTACATAATAAATACAAAAAGTAAATTCCAAAAAAAAGAGAGCTCTTCTAATTTTTCTCTCGAAAATTCATAAAACTAACTCGTATAGATATTTTTTTTACACATACATAAACTGTGTGTGTATGTTTGTAAATCAGTTTCAATATAAGAAAAATACATACATAATTCATTGATTCCCACATGAGCTACGAAATATATGAACACAAGGTTGATGACCCACAAGCATATGTGTATCTAGTATGCTTCCTTATCTCCATAATGAGACGAGGAAGAAAAAAAAGTCAGAGTTGGATGGAGGAAGGCTTGACTACTTGACACATCCAATCCATCCATAGACATCCATGATGACGATGATGATCATCATCATGATGAGAGTTTTTTTTAAAGTTAGTTGGCCTGGCCTAAGGTGTCATTGAAAAAGTAAAGGAAACTTTTATAATGAATTCATGACAATCATCATCATGATCATCATCATCACCGTCTTTACGGAGCTATTCAGTCATTCAGTTTTGAAATTTGAATAATCTCTTATTATTCTTTTGATTTTTTTAGTGCGATGTGATGTGATGGACGATGAACCATTATTAAACGCATTAAATAAAGCACCATCACTATTGTAGCAGCACTCGTGCTACAGCTATATATATTATTCGTTGAGGTACGCTATTAATTTTGTGTTTGCTAAATATAAAAATTGTAAAGAGTATTCTTCAAAGAGTCATTCCTTTTGTATATGAAAAGATGAAGACGTCCTCCTCCGTTTTTCGTTCCCCGTGAAAAGCAGCAACAGCAGCAGATCCTTTCTTCTGTGTTGTCTGCCATATGCAAAATGCGAAATACAAATTCAAGCGATTCCTCTATGTCAATATATTATTACATTATGTTTATTATTATCTATCGGATAGAATCAAGAGGATGCATATATATTCGATTCAATTCAAAAACCCTTATGATGATGGCATATTATCCTTTCTGTTCTCTGCTCTGTAGCTTTGAAAACTATAATAATGACCAGAAGGCATTATAATTGCATATCCACTGTTTTTGATTGTTCACGTCTGCTATTTGTTGTCAGCAGAGGAGGATGATGATGATTACGAGGAAGAGGAGAAAGATGTGCTACGCTACTTTTTAAAATCTTCTTAGCCATAAGCCTAATAAGATAACCAGTCAATTTATAAAAGTGTCAATAATAATACACAATGAAATTTGAATGGACCTTCTTTTTCCGCTTCAAATTTTTTTTTAAATACCGTTTTCACGCTTGGTGTTGGTTTTTATTTTTAGTCAGCACAAAGTTTGTATGTTACATCATCATCATCATCATATCACGAACGACGATTAACAAAAGAAACAACGCAATTAATTCCCTCCCTCCTCCCATCATCAATGAATGTATTTAGGCATAAAATATACATACCATATACCATGTCATAAAAACCGATAACGGCTTTATTTGAGGAAGGAATACGGAATCAAGGAAAAATCCCAACTCTTAAGAAAAGATATAAAAGTACAGTTGATTTTTTTAAAAGTATGTGTTCCGTTACCTTAAAGTCCACCTTGAAATTTGACAATCCGATAATTTGTTCAGAGTTGAGGACATTCATTCAGCAAGATTACCTCATCATGAAAAACTGAATATTCATCATCAGAAATTATCTATACTGCACCATAACAGCAAACAAACAAAGGGAAATCACACAGTCTGTCATCCTCATAAAGTCAGCCAGAAACCGCACAGTCATTTCGGTCAATGGTAAAAAGGCATGGCATATAGGGCCGTTAATGTATTAACCTTTGTCACCTTACGTCAAAAAAGACTAATGCATCGGAGTTGCATTATATGATTTTTTGGCCAAAGGGTCCCGTTATTTAAATGTATGCAATTCGAATGCAAATTGATGATAAATGCATACGTAGTAGTTATATGCAGTATACAAAGTATGTAGTTTATATCATCTTTATTGCACTTTTAAAAATTTCTTGGAAGATGTTTGCGTTGAGAACGAACCTTTAAAACTTTTTAATCTGATCTGAAAATAAGGTTTATAAATATTTCATAAATATTAATAGATATAGACACATAAACTATGCGATGCATTCATAAAATAGATTGGTACATTGTTTTGCAGATTTTTGCAAATATTCATTATTGACGAAATAGTAATTTGCGTCATGGATGAATATTTCCTTTATATTCCTTGTACACAAGGTGGTTAAAGTTGTTAATTCGTTAACTTTGTATTATTTTATTAATTTTTTGCAACTATAGTGTATCAGTATAGTAGGTTGAACAGGAAATAAAAACATTTCGTAGCGTATATATTAATGGATTTATAATTAATTACATTTTATCATGAATGGATAGTAATAACAACGTAGGTTATGTCTCCCTCGTGAAGAATGGACACCCTAAAGAAGTAATAAAAATCCGGATACATCAACTTCTTATTCGTCCTCCAAAAACTTCTCTTCCACAAGAAGAAACCAAATGTGGCAAATTTCCTATATTGTAAATGTAACGTACCAAATTGCTGGAATCATACGAAAATATTTAAATAGAAATTTTGGATACTACACAGGAACTAAACAGCAGAATTCTAAATCATTATAAAGACAAACCACCATATGTCTCGGCTGGAGTTTATATGATTCCTTGCGACTGTGGAAAAAAATACATAGTAGAGTCAAAAAACATTAAAACAAGTAGAAAAAACCACGAGTGATATTTGAAACAAGAGGATTGTCCAATTACCCCTTGTAGAACATTTGGATGAAAATTCTACTCACAATGGATACGGGCTACATCGCCTTACTCTATTTCGAAAAACGATGGTTCGCAAGACGCTTCAAAGAATCAATTTTCATCCACAAGCACAAAAGCAACATCAACAGAAATCCTGGATATGGCATCACCTCCTGGTTACCACTTGCGTCAGATTTGATATAATTAAATATTATTATCTACCTAACTTTATCTAATTATTTGAAGTTAATAGATATAAAATTCTCATAATTATTCTGCGCTTTGATAAAGTTAACGGACAGTTGACGAAAGCATGAGCTATTTAAAGAAAATTGATCCTTCTAGCCAAAAATGGCTACTTATAATAACAACGTATATGAAAAAAATGCTTTTAAAGGCAGTATTGTAGGCAACATTTTTTTTCTGGGGAGAAAATGAAGCACATCAATGATGAATGATTTGCATTTACATCTGCACATTTTGTTATTATCAAATACAACATTATACATTCGATTCCGTCATTGGATCTCAAAGAATATCCCTGGGATAAAAGCATTTTGGCATAATTACATTTGCACTTTTAC
>JAHZNC010004926.1:0-11197 GCA_027744095.1 Zhuqinia jingwanae | reverse complement strand
AAACTAGTTCAGAATAAAAGCACCACACAAACACACCAGTAAGTATGTAAGTAACCCGCTGTTTTTCTCTTTTTTTAGCTTCATTCACTGATCCACCTCATCTACTTCTTTTTTTTCGTCTTCGTCTAGCTCAACTGTTGTTATAATACTATACAACATTACGCAGCAGTCATAAGAGTTGAACCCTCGTCATTAAATAGCCCACAAGGGGCTACTGCAAAATCGGAATACGACCTGCTGCCATTGCTTGAATGGAAGTGGCCACCACCACCACCATCGTCACCGATTTCCTCCTCAGCTCAACCTTTCTTTTCCCCTCTGCCCTAGCATGTCATCCCAACAACAGCAGTGCAAGTGAAGTACAAATGTATTAAAAGCACAGAGGCATTTTATATTATTAGTGCATTTCACCTTCTACAAACGAACAACAACAAAAAAACTTTAAGCTTTCAAAAGAGACCACGCTTCCTTTCTCTTCTCTTTCCCTTGTAATAATCAGAATGAACGATAGGTTTTTATAATCCTGACAAGTCCACCATTCTTTTTTTTTGCTTGTTTATCCTAAAGAAATTGAAAACTCTAAAATGAGAAAGAAGAAGAAAAAAAGGACGGAAAAAACTTTTTTTATGTAGACGACATCTATAATCTATACATACATACGTACAAGATACCAGACACTTGATTCGAAAGAAGAGAACCGAATCATATCATTACTTTACCTTTTTTAAACTATATGCACATAATACGCAAGAACGTTAGAAATGACATGATATACATACTCAAGAGGAAGGAATGGATGCACACAAGGGGTATATTATAGCCCACAGGTTTCACTTTTTCGGAAAAAAAAAGTTCAATGATGTTCTTTTATAGACTTGCTTAGTCGACCCCTCTTTCACTTTTATTCTCACAATATCCTACTCACTGCTGCTCACACTCCTCCACTATTTCTTTCTCCTTCGCTACCAACCACCACCACCACCACTACCACTACCAATGACTGTTAGGTATAAATATATTTCTTGTTCCTTTTTTTTCTTTATAAAGTACGACCTCCGCCACTTCACCAAGGGGTTTTATTTTTACGTTATTACTGTACTACACCAGAAACCAATCTACTCAAAGTTTCATTCCCAAGGCGGCAGAGCAAACTTTATTACCATCTCACACTCTCATGCCACGTATAACCGTCCTTAATGTGTCAGGCGATGGGATGCGATATATGTGACCACCACACAACCGACCGACCGGAGCTGTTTTACTTTAATGCAATGTGTGTTCTACACTCTGTGTACTACAACACTAGTCATATTTGAAAGGAGAAAAAAAAGGACTCATAGTAATTGTAATAACATCCAAAGGAGCAAACGCACCTTTTCTTTACCACCTCTTTTTTTCCCTCTCCTACTCCCGTTTAATAGCACTCACCCCACATTACTTGCATCATCTCATCATCCTCTCGCATTATTACTTTTTAGTTTGGAAAGAAAACTAAAACGAGAGGGACATTACATTTTACGTCCTTGAATTACTATCGTGCGTTATTGCATACAATCTTTCAAATATGGCTTTCATAAGTTCATTAGATGACCCAACAAGTACTACTACTACTACTATTACTACTGCTTACAAACAATTTACCTCCATTTATTGCCATCAAGAAGAAGTTCTTGTTTAATTTTCTATTTGCAGTCAAGCGGCATAAAATGATTATAAAATGGTGATATATCGACGAAATGTACATACCTACTACACAAGTTGTTGTCTGTCAAGCCCATTTACTTCCTCATTACCACTCACTATATTACATCTCAAAAAAGTTTTATATACCCAATCCCAGTGTACCATTTTAAAAACATGGCAATTTATCCTTTATTCCCTCATATTATCACCAAAAACGAGATTAACTGATTACAACCAAAATTCCATTTTTTTTGTACACGAGTTAATTTTCTTGGAAAATCCTCATTTAATTACATGTAACAGCTAACATAACTGTAAATAGCTCAATTCAAGTAATCTCTATAGGAAAATATATGTACATCTAACATGAACTTTTCTTGAAATATATACATACATATGTACATATTACAACAGCAACAGAATTAGAAAGAGCAAAAAACATCGCATCACGTTTTTCAGATCAAAGGCGCGTCAATGGGTAATTCATTTTTATAAACAATGCATGAATGATAATAAAAATAACACCAGGGAAGAAAGAGCCGAGGATATGTATAGGCAATAGCAATATTAATTTTTTTTCTCTCTCTCTCTCTCTCTCTTACAAAGTGATTACAACATGAGCCAAACGTGAACACTGAACGTGAATCCAAGTCATAAAAATTTTGTTTCAACTTTTTTTGCTACTTTTACCGTCTTCTTGTTTTTTCTTTTCCAACGTAACCATTAAAAACAACGTGTAGTCTAAAGGGAGACGTTTCTTCTTGTACCTTCCTCCATTCCGTTCCCATCAAACGAGAACCAGCCAGCTGCAAATCTCTGACATTTACAGCCGACTTGAGCAAATCATAAAAACTATAACAAGAAGCACACACGCATAGGTGTACATATATTATATAGCCTTTTTTGCTTCTCCATCTTTTTCCGCTCCTGGGTCTACACACACACACAAAAAAAAAGTTACAAAACACTACTAATGAACGTATGCACACTAAGTGGTACCAAATACTTTTTTTCTCTCGAACATCAGCAAAAATAAAAGCATAAAGTAACGTGAATACCTAGATGGGAGGGCAAGAACGTGTTAAAATTCTTGTTGTAAGCTCTATTGACACTTACTGTAGGTAGATAGGAGAGAGAAAGAGATGGTAATCTCAGTCAGTCAGTCCTGATTAACCCAGGTTTTCCTCTCTTCTTCATCCTGTCATTACACATATATTGTACGCATAAAATGTGTACATATTTATATATATATAAGTAGCATATGATATGCGGGCGGGTATGAATGAAAAGAGAATCTTGCGTAATCTTTTAGTGCAATATTTTAAAGCTTAAATGAAAAAAAAACGGATGCGTCAAGTTTAGCGCTGAAAAGGAGGAGGCGTAAAAATGACGACGTACGAGTTCCAGTCAACTTAAAACTCGTTCGTATGCTTAAATACTTAAAAAATATATATCACTCTAATTCCTACTCTACCAGTGTCTAGCAGGCAGTCTCTGAGAATCTTAAGACCAAAGTAGTACTAATATACCAATGCAGCCTCACAAAGCACAGACCTATTTTTTTTCAAGGAAAACGTAATGAATATATGACTGAAATATGGATCCACAAGTCGTAAAGTAACAAGAGCAAAAAAATCGGGAGAAATATAAAAGAGGCATAATATATTGCTCCTATGTATATGATGATGATGCACACGAACAAAAAAAAGGGTTCCAAAAAATCTCACAACATTACTGCTGCTGCTACTGCTGCTTTCAAGTTGCGAATGCCATACAAACATCAAAAATAAAAGCTGCTGAGAGAAAAGAAGGAGAAGTTTCTTTGGATAATACTTAATAAGTTTCTTCACAAAAAAAAGAATGCTCACACAAGTAAACTACCCAGCAAAAGAAGAAATATGTTTTATCCCTAAAGCGTAAGATTATGCATGCTCGATATTATGCTTTGTTACATATTTTTTTTGTACCCACACGCTTTCCAAAAAATATACAGATTTATTTCATCTAGGCAGCTATAGTATGTGAATACATACCTACATAATGCATATATGTTCAGAAAAAAAGTAGCACAAACCACACACAACAATTTACCATTTACAGTTTCACTTTTTGCCTTGTTTTAGAATTTTGTAATAGAATGAATATTCACTTAGTTTGTGTACATACAATATTCTCATAACGTCTTGATAGCCTGTTTCTCACTTTGTATATCGAGTGTATTGAAACTTATAATAAATTCAGTTCAAAATACAAACGGCGTAATACAATTTTGTTCATAAAAGAAATTTCCAAATTCCTGGATATAACTTTCTTGTTATAACAATATTGTTCTTGTTTTGAAAAAAGCCACAAAATTGTCCCCACACTAAATTTGGTTCCTTGCAAACCTATTTTCCAAATTCCTGGATATAACTTTCTTGTTATAACAATATTGTTCTTGTTTTGAAAAAAGCCACAAAATTGTCCCCACACTAAATTTGGTTCCTTACAAACATAACCCCCAAATACGAAAAAGTGGCTGAAAATGAGACAATTGAAAACTAGAATAATGAAATGATGCTACTACTACTACTCCATTGCATTCTTGTAAGAAAAGTCTTCAACTCTATCTGGTGGAATAGTAAACCCTCATACACCACACATTATATACCTAAACAAATGCGTATGCAAGAATCGATCCTTTGTTGTTTACATAAAACTATATGAGTCACATAATGTGACCAATAATATCTTAATCATAATCTACGTAAGGAAACTAATAAACTCTTTTTAGCTCCTATTATTATACTTTTCTTATAATTTTTACAGGGCTGAAAGTTTTAATTGATGTTTTCCAATCTTTCGACGTAATTTTTTTGTTTTTAAATGGCGACAAACGAAATAGTTTAATTCGGAACAACGTTATTGGTAGATATCTTATGTATGCAGCAGGGCATTTATTTACTACAACTTTCACCATACCTTTTTATATATTTTTTTATTTCTTTTTTTATTTTAGTAAAGAAAATGTTTTACCATCCAGTCATGCCCATGCCAGCTTGCTAACCAACCGCTTACTCATATCATCAGTTTTTTTTTCGTTTTCCAATTGGGAATTTAATAATGCATAAAGCGGAAACATAATACCTGGACCGATACTATGTAAATAAGTAGCGCTGGCCATGTATCCTGCGCGTATGAACAAGAAATTTGACGTTGACCAGTAAAAAGAAAATTTATGGCGCTACGCCAAGTTTAGTAGTCAACATGTCACTAAATAATGTTTCCTTTATCAAACGTTACCTGTAAACGAATACATTGGATTTCAATAGTTTTCCCCCACTATATAGAGAAACATAATTCGCATGCAGTTTGCAGTTCCATAAAGAAAAAAAAAACAACCGAGAGCTGCATAAAAAACTACCACCCTAAAACATTGATATTTTTGTTCATTGCAAATTATAATATTGCTGCCTTTCCTTCACTCATGCCAGTTTTTTTTCTCTGTCGGAAACCACTACCAAACCAAACCTAATATTAACTATATTGCTGATACTACAAAACGGTAAGACCAAAAGAAGGTTTTTTGTTGTTGGAACGACTGGATGTATATGTATATTTATATTCTCTGTGCGCTTGTTTGTCTTTTCTCATAACTTATTCCTTTTCCTCCTCCCGCCTTCTGATATTCTACTAGTATCATTATTGCCACTACAAATAAAATAACAGTAACAATTCCGCTAGCAATATAACCAAATTCAAAAGTGCAGACAATAATATTACGTAGGTATATGCATTATAAATTTTTCCTGTGCAACTTGAACTTGAGCTTATTTTCTGCTCCAATCGATGCTACAAGAAACAAGATAAATATTAATATAAAATCGCAATCGGAATACATACAATAGGTTACATCGGATACAGAGAACAAGAAGAAAACAAAATCGTTTTGTTTCCGATTTCATTTTCATGAGCTTCCTCATTGTTTAAAGCTGTCATCTACACAGTTCCTCCCCCTTACACTGCTGCCAATGTTTTACTTTCAGCAAAGACGTACACATTTTTTTTATGACATCTTGTATTTTTATTGTTATATTATGATTATATATGTACTTAATGTTTCATACTCGACATATTACGTACAAAATACCTACGTCAACATACAAAAGTAGATAGAGATATACATATTTAGTAAATATATTATATGTATTTATGTATGTACGCTGTGCACACGAAAACCGACTGTTTGGTCCGTTTAATGTTTTCCCCAATTTTTATTATCGCATCATGTACTTCTGTCACTGTCATAACACAATATAAACAGAACCCACCCAAAAAACCAACCATCTATCTCTTGAAAGATGATAGCTAACAAACATGTAGACTACTACTGCTACTGCTGTTGTTTGTTTGTATGTATGTACATAGCTTGCCGTGGAACGATGACGCGTGTTCATTTGTTGTTTGCATTTTTTTGAACATTCTTTCATGCAATGATGCATGCCATTCAAACAGAAAGGGGAAAAAATTGCCTACTACTGCCACTGCCTAAAATGACAATCTAATACTTTTAAGGATTTTTATTACCTGTGCAGTATAGTTGCAGTAGCAAAATGCAATATTCCATGAACACATGCAACACAGGAAAACAGCAATTTACTCTCTTCTCCACCCAAAATAAAAACAAAAGCGTCTCCTTCCGTGCTAGCTATTGTGTATTTTACAATACCTAATTTTGGTGATATGATATATTCGTATATGTATATACTGTAGTCTATTTATACACACGTAAGGCAACACTTATTTATGACGACTGCTGGGTCCAAAATAAAAGCACCAGTGGGATATATATTTGTATCTTTTATCTGGGTTGGCTGATTAAGATGCAGGTAAAAATCGAAAAAAATAAAGCTACTGTGTGTGTGTGCTCGACCAAAAATTATTTTACCTACTATGTTGCAGATATATGACACACAATAGATTTCATATTTTATTCCTTCCCTATGCGTATAATCCATTCTTTGCATTTTTAGAAACAAAAGTTGGGTGAGAATTGTACTTTAAAAAAATATTATCTGTTTTATCACATAATAATATACATTTACGTATTTGTTCAAAAATAATAATAATTTGAGAGTATAACGTGCAATCGAACTCATTAAATAAAACCTTAAATTAAAAATACTATTTTGGGCAGATAAAAACATCGCTGGAATATTATGTAAATTATTTGAGTACTTCTTCTTCTACTTCTACTTCTACTTCTACTTCTACTTCTACTTATACTTCTTATACGTTCGCTTTTACATTGGTTTATGTTGTACGTGGAAATGATGACTTGTGAAAGGATGATTACTTTTGATTTTGTGACCAAACTCACTGCCACTGAAATGCCACCATGTTTTGGTGAATAAAAAAATAGTTTCTACAGCTTGTACCTAAAGAACAAGGAAAGAAAGTAAAACAAAAAAAACATTCCGCACAAGGTTTCATAATAAAAAAACAAGAAGATTTCTTTATTTTTGCTTTACACTACGACGACGTACCTATTCATGTGATATGGTATGTAAAACACGCAAAATAACAAACTTGTCTCGCTATCCTGTCACTCACTACTCTCATGAGCAAGGATGAATAAAAACCAAATGTGATATTCATGAGGAAGGTGAAACACGTATGTGTTTGTCCTTTTATATTCTCATATTTGACGTGTAGGGGATCCCGGAAACATGATGAAAAATGCCTTTTTAATTGAGACAGCAGCACATCGAAAAACTGGATCCAAGTGAGATGAAGCCTGCATGTAAGTAGGTATCTCCCCGAAATTGTTGAATAGCAGAGAATAAATACATTACATCTCTTTTCCCTTTATATGTATATACATACGATGTTATTATAACATGCGATGCCTTGTCTTCCCTGCCAAACCACACACACACCACCATCAACAATTTAAACAGCCCCATATATATATATATACATATATATATATATATAAACTCATAAAGGAATATATATCTACATAAACACCTGGTCTAAAATAAAAAAGTATTTCTTTTTCACCGCACTGTTTCATTTGTAAATGCTTCGTTTCATTCTCTCTGAGCTTTGAGTTTTTTTTTCATGTTACTAGTCACTAGTAGCAGAGCAGAGCAGAGCTGTCCGCCAGCACAGCAGGAGATAACGCCTACCCACCACAAAACACACACAGACACACGTCTCATCGTTCTGGTGTAAATTACAACACGACTCCCTGGCTTCCTGGTGATTCCAACCGATTTTCAGCAAATTCTACCATGATGTAATATGAGCTAATATAGTCAGCAATACCAAACATCATTCCTACCATTTTCACCTATTTTCTTCTTCTTCCTCTTATGATATTATATCCAGAGAGTTGACGGTATGCATTTCTCGTGGAAGAGAAGGGAAAAAAACTTGTTACAGATAAAACTATATTTAAAAGCCCACCCGGGTTCCTCTCACTCAATCTTAGCAGGAATCCCTCCAAACCAAATCAAAGAGCAAATATAGGCACACAAAACCAAAAAAAAACCATACAACACACATTAATACATTTACAGACGCAAGGATCTTTATCTCTTTTTTTCTCTCCTCAAAACAATAACATAGAAAGGAAAATGTTGGCTCATTTTGAAGAGGACGATGATGATCCGACGGCGGGTGTTCCTCCGTCGTTGTGTGAAGTCAAGAAATTTCACAAAAAAAAAAGAGTAAAAAGAGAAACAACTAGTCTCAACGATCATTGAATACACAGGCCCCTCTCTCTCTTTCTCTCTCTCTCTCTCTGCTACTTTGCATTCCATAGAAAATGTTTTGTCTTTAAAACACAAAAAAGCTTTTTTACATGTCCACAGTATATACATAAGAAATATATATCTTCTTATATATCTATCCAAATTTTGCTTAATGAGATTCCTTTTCCCTACTATTGTACTTTTCTATCCCTGCTTATTTTTTTGTTTCTGTTGTCTCCGTCGTATTACTTTGGTTTAGCACCAGAATAAAAGATCACGCTTGTTCGTTTTTTCCTTTCTATCTTGTATCTCTCTGTGTGTAACTACGATACTATTTTTTGCTCGTCTAGAGTCTATGAAACTATAGTTCAAGCAAACAAACAAACAGGAAGAGTCAGTCTTTTAACTATTCTAGCGTAACGTAGCGTACTGATGCTGGCATTTGTCGCTTGGTTTAATCAAAAAAGGGGAAGCCTCATTACCTGAATAATTTAGCCAATTACATTCAATCAACTTTTACCCTAGAATTATCCTGGAAAAAGAGCATATTTCTTGTAACTGCTAGAATACTGGACTTGTAACAACAACAACAAAACTAACAGAAAAAATAGACTCGACTCAACAGTGAGCTTTTCAGTAGTGATATACATATGTGCATAAACTTTCATTCGCCGTTTCATTTCCAGGTTCATTATCCATTCATCCGGTACAAGGAAGCAAGGGTAAATGAAAGAGGAAACTGTTCTAATGACAATTACACACACACAGTGATGATAATGAAGCAGGTCAATAATAAGATTGCGCCTGAAAATGCACGTGTGTGTCAATGTAAACTTTTGCATTACCCTAAAATTTAGGTGAACTTTAATCATGCCTAGTTTTGTCCAAAATTACATTTTGTTTTATTTTCCTGGCTGGCGAATTCAAGTGAATAATATGTACATACAATACATACAACATACATCCATCCATTGATTGGTCCATATATGCGCATATATCTCCGAAAATATATACCAAACCTACGTATTAAATAGGTACGTCATTTATTACATAAGAGGCACATACAGTATATGTATATAAGCGGCTTCTTTTCAACAAATTGCTTTTGCTTTCCATTGTTTTAGCAAATTCCCAATGCCATGTTTATTTATTCAGTTTGAGCAAGTAATTAATTATTCACTAAAACAAACCTCTCCTCCTTCCTATGAGAGCGTCGCAAGTCAAAGCTTCATTCATAGCAGCACAGCAAACGTCCATTGTGTTTCTTTTCGGCAGAGTGTCATTCAATTAAGATATCAAAAGAAGTAACCATCAGGCAATACGTGCATGTGGAACCAGAGAGAACCCACACACACAGTTTCGAAAAAGAATTTTATTATTATAAATTCAAGAAGACAGTTTACCTTCAAGCATGTTCTTCACAATTGTTTTTTAAATAAACTACGGTAAACAGTAGTGGTGGTATGTTATTTGTACTGACTACTGACTATCTGTATAGCAGCAGTATGTATGGCATAAATTTATCTTATCAAAATGAACGAGAGTTTTTTTTTTTAAACAGCCACCATCCCAAACCAAACACAAATGACACGAGCCACCACGATTAGGTAAGATAATAATATTAAAAAAAGGTTTTCAATGAGAATCAACTTGAAAGACAAGGAACACCTTCCATACGAATTCCATCAACAAGGCACAATGTGCCACTATACAAACTAAGTACATCAAGAATGCATGCAGTAACACTATTCTTTTTTTTACTACACCAGGCAGAAGATTTTTTGAATGCTTAAAAACATGTTCTTTTATTCGTCTTCTCTGTGTTGTGCAAGCTTTTGAGATGAGATAAGCATCAAAGCACGGAAAAACTCTTGTTAAAGATGGAGCACACTTGAGCGCTTTTAAAAATCCAATTGGCTATCATCACCATCAACGGCATTATACATGCCTAGCATATTACAACATATGTACAAATAGAGGAGCATCTTCCAAAATAATAATAATAATAATAATAAAAGATAAATTTCATATAAAGTGTAGTGGTGTTTTTTTTAATATAAATGCTTATACATACATTAAATAGGCTCAAGGCTGAATAAGACAACACTCATCATCATTTTCATCCTTCATGTTTTTTTTCTTTTCTTAAAAAAAGCTATCTTCAAGTCGACATATAGTCGACGTCTGTACAAATGGATATTGTATTCCTCCATTATAATAATATCACCTATCAAATTTCATTTGTTCAAGAGCCTGTCAATTCTTCAGTAAATAAAAGCATGTCCGTATGTGTGTTTTCATGTTGTACATTATATTTTTCTTTTTTAGTTTTGACGGAACAACTTGAAGCGGAGGAGGAGGTCAGTTGAATGAGCTTTTATGAGAGTGCAATCGAGAATTTATGAATTGACGTGCGTTTTTTTTTCAACTGACGGCGGCAACTCACTTTACTTGGCCTTAACCATTCTTTATGGAAAAATAATTGTATAATTAGTACTCCTACCGTAAACCCACCACCAACCACTTATATGTGACTTGAGGGAAATCTTTTTTCTCCGTATAAGGAAAATATTACTTTTTTTAGTTGACCATGCATACATGCATATTTGCTGCATAACATTATATATGTACTATATACACTACTGATTCAAATGAGACCGAGACAAAAAAAACGAGACTAAACTGGCAATAATTTCAATACAATGTAAATTGTAATGTCAAAAAGATTAAATTTAATGTGAACTCTCCGCTGAGGAAAATAACAATTGAATTAAGTC
>JAHZNC010004925.1:0-36352 GCA_027744095.1 Zhuqinia jingwanae | reverse complement strand
ATTTTAATTTTTATGAAGTACTTAAATCGTCATGATTTTTCTACTTCAGTTCTAAAGGTTCCCCACACGTGAAACTGAACAACAATACCATCATCTCGGGATCCATCCAATATTCCCGAGAAGGTCGCCCCTTTTCATCATTTATGGGTTTACCTTTCGCTATCATTCCCGGTAGATTTGAGGAATCACAATTAGCTACCTATACGGATCCAACATGGGCAGCCGATCATTCCGTTAAATATTTCATTGCACCCGGTCCGGTCTGCTCTCAGTTTTGTACTTTGACGGAAGTATGCTTGGGAAAGAAGCAGCATGCTTAAACTTAAACATTTTTGTTCCAATGAACAATACTGGCGATAGGAAGGGTTATCCAGTGATGATTTGGATACATGGAGGCGGATACATCTAGGAAATGGTTACGGCAGCGGTCCAAAGTACTTTATGGATGAAGACGTTGTCATGATCTCATTTAATGGACTTGGCGTCTTCGGTTTCCTTAGTACTGGAGATCACGTGGTTCCGGGAAATAATGCCATGAAAGATATGGGAGTTCTTTTAAAATGGGTACAAGAGAATATTTCCAAGTTTGGGGGAATTCAGTTACAGCATTTGGCGGAGAGGTAATCAAACTGTCGTAGGCCCGTCCGTAGCAATAAATTAAATCGTCTTTGGACATCCTTTGCTATCCATGGTCAGTTTTTAATCAGTTTGAATAGCATTAATTAATAATATTTACATTGATTAAATCTATACTTACTATCCCACCCCTTAAATGCACTTGTTAAGGAAGCCAAACCATAGGTGGGGTACCGGTTCTACTACCAACAACATGTTAAATGGAAATCCCTTTCTAAAAAGGAAGTAGAAAGATGGAACCTATCCCACTCGATGGTTTAGACTTGACAGCACCCCAAAATACGTGGAAGAACCTTACAAGGAGCGCATGCAATTTTGGGATGGTTTGTTCCAAGAGTATTTTACACCCGCGTTGAAGAAAAACTCAAAAACGGAATTGTAGAGAGAACGTACATACGTACATACATGCTAAATATTTTGATATTTTCCAGGCATTTAATAAAAAAACGGAATAACGACAGATATGTAACAAATTTAATTAGTTTACTGCAGATTTCACATTTCTTTACATACACAGTTGACATTTTCACTCATATTTTTGTCATTACCACAGAAAAATGAAACATAAATGTATTTATGTTTATCATACATAGTGACAAAAAATAAGTGGATCATGTCATCACGATCATCTTGTATACATTATATCCATTATCTTGACAGATGTGAATTTACTTAAAAAATATTCATACCACAACTATACCTGTACCACAAATATTTTGTTCACCTGTCACCTGTAATCATTCATTCTTGTTTTGTGTTCACCTGTTGCCAGATGAATTAGCTGAGCTGACTTGGCATACAAAAACTCATATTTTCAGAATTGTAATTGCGTCTCAAGGAAAACATCATGACATCCTTTACAACAAGCTGTTTTCGAATTTGGTCGTTTGTATTACTATTTATTGCAGTAAATATTGCCAGTAGAGATGACCATTTTGTGTCAGCAGAAATTTATTTTGAAAATGGAAATAATGAAGTTCCCCTTGTAAAATTAACAAAAAATGGAGGTATATTTTCCGGGGAAGTGAAACAATCAAGAAATGGAAAGCCTTATAATTCGTTTAACGGGATTACATATGCAGTTGTGCCGGAACGGTTCAAGGTTTTTATTTTCACAACATATACTTTTAATATAATGTTGTCCACGAGCCTTTTTTCGAGTTAAAAGTTATTTTACAACTGCAGGCTTCCCAACCAGTGGGAGAAGATGCCTGGGAAGGTGTGCAGGAGGCTGTAAAACCGGGTAACATTTGTCCGCAACCAAAACGAGTAGGTTATTTAGTCGTCAAAGATATGAATAAAAAATATTTAATACGCTAATTTTTGTTTGGAACTAATTTCGGTAAACTACCATTTGTTTCTACAGCAACTTGATATGGCTGGCGGTTTGAATGCAAAAGAAAATTGCTTAAATTTGAACGTCCACGTTCCTCAGCAGGTAAAAAACTCATCAAAGATTCCGATGACTCATTCATTCATTCATCTTCGCTCATTTTTTTTTTTGAATTTTGGCGTAGAAAACTAATAATCTTCCAGTAATGGTATGGATTCACGGAGGAGGCTTCATGTTTGGCAACGGATTCTCCTACAATCCAGACTACGTCATGGACCAATCGAACGTGATTCTCGTCACTATTAACTATCGACTAAACGTATTTGGATTTTTTAGCACTGGAGATGATGTGGTCCCTGGAAATAATGGATTGAAGGATTTAGTACTAGGACTTAAATGGATTCAGAACCATATATCTGCATTTGGGGGGAATCCAGAATCAATTACAATATGGGGCGAGAGGTAATCAAACTGCTGTTAGCATTAAATTGTAATTATTAGATTACTAATTACACAGATTTTTCTTTTAACTTTAGTGCCGGAGGAGCAGCAGTTCACTATTTAATGTTATCCCCCATGGCTAAAGGATTATTTCACAGGGCTGTGAGTGCCAGTGGCACTGCCATGAGTTTGTGGGCATTTCAACCTAAACCAAAGGAGAATGCAAAGAAATTGGCAACGTTTGTGGGGTGCTCTGGGGTGGAGGAGTCTAAAGAGATTGTGGACTGTTTGAGAAAACTCAGCACGGAGGAGTTGGTCAAGGCTCAGTTGGAATATACAACGGTAGTCATTTTCATACATATGTAAATAATGTGCTCATGGTCATCACAAATATAATAATAAAATATTGTACATTTGAATTTATGTTTTTTAGAGCTGGCCTTCAAATCTTCGCCCATTCTACTTTGGACCAACAAAGGAATCAAAGGATAATTCTGAAACACCTTTCCTGACTATTCATCCAGTGGAGTCTGTTATGTCGCGAGATGGTTACGTGGCTGATGTTCCTTATATTATTGGAGCTACAGAGGATGAAGGATGCGTGTATTGGTCGGGAAGTAAGCCCATTTTAAAATCTAGTTGTGTTTACCTTCGCTTTATTAATGTGGTACATTTTTTTTAAACCAAAAATGGAATATATTTTTAGTCGTACATGATGACTCTAAATTAATATCCGAGTTGGACACTAACTGGGCCTCTGTTGCCCCTGTGACCTTTGACTACGGAAACTATATTGCTGATCAAAAGACTCTAGATTCCATCTCGGAAAGTGTACGGTCCTTCTACTTTGGAAATAATGCGATATCCGATGAAAAAATGGCTAATTTAACAGACGTATATTCGGACAGTACAATTCTCCATTCAGTTCTCCGTACTGCATTGTCAACGGCCGTGAGAAAGGATAGAAAGAATCCTGTCTATCTTTATCAATATGCGTATCCAGGTCCAATTTCGGTGCTCGGAGCAACCTTTAACGTGGTTTCAGATCAAGCTAAAAGTAAGAATTATCAACAGACAGACAACCAAAATGCAAATTAAAATTTTCTTCATAAAAATATTTGCTGCTTTTTAACAGAGGTTGGTCATGGAGACGATCTTCAGCACCAGTTCAACTTTTTAGGTTTAAATAAAGAACCCCAAAGTACTAAGGACCTACAGTTCTCCGAAAGGTTTATCCGGCTTTTTACAAAATTCGCTACCACTGGATATCCTACACATCCAGTTACCCCTTCATGGGGCTTAGCTTGGGAACCTCTGTCAATGACCAGTGGTCCAACTCCAGAGGAGTCCTTAAAGTGGTACAGAATCAGTGACGAAAAGCCAACCATGATAAATATTAGTCCCACACATCTGGATCGCCTGCAATTTTGGGATCAATTATGGAGTCGTCATATTGTTCCAATTGTCAAAACCACAGATACACCAGCCACAGCAACAAAATCAACAACTCACGATCAGAAAACTGAACTGTGATGATGATACCAGCAATTTTTATTCTGATTAATAAATTAATTAAAATTTCCAATATTTATAAATCTTTTTGCAATTTCATCAAATCCAGTAGATCTGGTGCCACCTTAAAATGTCCATAAACTTCATTTTCCAATGGGACCCGTTCCCCCGTAAGCCTAAATCCCTGTCTTTGATACCACTCAATTAGCTCGATTCTTGCATAAACTACGCTAAACGTTATTGCACAACATTTCAACTCCCTTGCACGATCCTCAACAGCTTTCATGATATTTTTTCCGAGTCCTCGATTTTGGAAATCGGGGTGTACACATAGTCTGCCGACATACAGCATATTCTTTTCAGGCAGTCTCTCCATATGGACAGTAGCAACGATTCTAGGACGACTGGTTGGGTTACTAGTGTCTTTATCATCCAGATATTTCATTAGCTGACTTGTGGGTGCAGTAAGATTCTCTTCCAGCATTTCTCTAGTAACACGAACTCCTTCAAGAAGGTGGTCATCTCGGGTCCATCCTCTGTCTCCTCGAAAACTGTACTGGATCAGTGAAATTAGTTCTGGAATGTCTTCATGGGTAGCTGGAACCATTTTCATGGTGAACCTATAGATATTTTTTATATATTTTCAGCATTATTATGCGAGATTTAAAAAAAAATTGGGTTACAAATTTACAAACCTGTCAATTTATTAAACCAACTTTTGATTTAAAAACTTTTCCTTTCCTCTCAATGTCTCAATATATAAGGACTTTTTGCAACTAGCGTAAAAAGTAGCAAGCTTAACCAATTTGGTTATGTTCCCTATTCAACTTTCAATTGGTTGCACAAATATATATTCTGCGATTCAGTTATACATTTTAATACAGGTAAACTAAGTTGGTGCTTGTATAAAACACTTTTATAAGATGAATCTTGGATCTCATAAATATCCAATGAAGATAACAAACTAGTTTTTATGATAATTAACTTGGCAAAAAGGTTATTGCTTCAAGTAACTTTATTAATTCCATTACACATAAAATGATACAAGTAAAATATCAATGTTAATCATGATTTTTTTTAAAAATTATAAATCTTTTTGTAGTGACACAAGATCCAACATTTCGGGAGATACTTTAAACTCTCCATAAGATCCCTCAGGAAAAGGAATGCTCTCGCCCGTCAATCTAAATCCTTGCCTTTCATACCACTGGATCAACTCTGTTCTTGCACGAATTACTTGTAAAGTAATAGCATCACATTTGAGAAATCTCGCTCGTTCCTCCACAACTTTCATTAATTTCTTCCCAATTCCTCCAGTTTGGTGGTCTGGATGCACGCACAACGGGCCCGTGAAAAGCATGTTCATTTCAGGTAGCACTTGCGTGTATACACAGGCAACTATCTTACAATTATTAGTGGAACCATCATCGGATTTCATGATGGTGTACTTTTGAAGTAGTCCATGGGGATTGGACAATAGATCCTTTTGAACCATTTCACTGGTGACTCGATTTCCTTCAAGGAGATGTGTTTCGCGACACCATCCTTTTTCTCCTCGATAGCTGGTTTGGATAAGGGACACCAATTCAGGGATGTCGTCCAGTGTAGCTGGTACAAGTTTCAAATCCGACATGTCTACTGTATTCACGTTGCACAAAAATTGTTGTTTAAATTTAACTACACTGCTTCAGCTAGTTACTTTATGCGCGCTGCAGCACATAAGCACACAATAATTTTTCTCCTGTTGTAAGGTTGTGCGGTAAGATCCTGCCTCATCATCATGTATCAATTCATCATACATATGACATGATATCGTCCATTCATATTAAAATCTTAGAATTATCGTCACTCTCTCATTCATCTTCATCTGACCATTTCAGTGTTGCAGACTATTAAGTAGCAGCCTGTTAATTAACATGGGATTTTTTGTCGGCAGATTATAAAAGTATGCTAAAAAAAACTATCTGATGGGATTTCTCCTATCATTTTTAAAATAATCTGCTATCTTGATATGTTATCTTTGCTCCATTTATGTCTGTCAGGAGCAGCATGAAATAATAATTATAAATCATGCGAGAGTATATATGCATGATTTTGCAGGATTTTTGCTTGTTACGATATTACAATGTCGTGTATCTGTTTTCAAATGAAAGTATGTATGTAGATATATACATTTATATATATATTGCATATATGTGGTTTGTTTTTAATACCATGATTATATTAGTATGTATACCTTTTGATAACAGATAATTGCCCAAACATGTTTATTTAAATCCAGACCCGAGACAAACACATCTCTTATAAATTGACAGGTTGTACTTTTTACTGGAGGTGAAAAAATTGATGCGTGGTTTATATTGGATTAATGCTGTCGGATGATTTATTATAAATAACATGCACATTCTTCATGTTCATACTTCGTGTCGTATAAGTAGAAAAGAACTGCCTGTAATTTCCTATAGAAGTATTTTACAAATCATCCAAATAATTTTTTTACTATCAATTACTGTAGAAAAAAATGAAAGCCAAATTGGTTCAAGGTCATTATCACACAATTTTTTGTGCTTCCACATTGTTCACAACCGCACTGTGTGTTTTTCTACTTGGAGAGTCTGTAATAGCAAATGACGATTCTTCAGATCAAGAAAGGTTATCAAAGGTGCTAGTACAAACGGAAAATGGACCGGTTCAAGGGATAATAAAAAAGTCAAGAAGTGATTCGGTTGAGTTTGTCAGCTTTCTGGGATTACGTTACGCAAGTCAGGCGGCGAGATTTGAGGTAATATTTTTCCGAAAAGAAATATTACATATAACCCAAGAAAAAATTTAAATTTATTTGGCGTTTAAATTGCTTTTGATGAAAAAATAGCCCCCGAAGCCACTTAAAGAGACGTGGTCAACCCCTAAACTAGCCAACCTTCCTGGAAATGAATGTCCTCAAATTTCATATGGTGGAAAGTGGCCGCAGAATGATGATTGTTTATTTGTTAATGTTCACGTACCAAAATCCCATTTAGAAGATGCTTCAGGGGCATTGAAACCACTTCCAGTCTTGGTATGGATACATGGCGGTGGATTTGCATTTGGTGACGGATATTCTTATGGCGCGGAATATTTTATGGAAACAGAAGATGTCATTCTAGTCACTATAAATTACCGACTTGGCGTTTTGGGTTTTATCTCCATGGGGAGTGAGGATAATGCATTTACAGCAAATAATGGACTCCGGGATTCTGTCATGGCGTTAAAATGGGTACAGCAAAATATTGCGGCGTTTAAAGGGAACCCAGGAAAGGTTACAATTAGTGGCAATTCAGCAGGCAGTGCGGCAGTACATTACCTGCTCATGTCACCGTTAGCAGCAGGTGAGTATTTAAAAAATAAAATTCCAGTTTTTGTAAATCATTTTAAATGTGCTTGCCATTCACAGGATTGTTTCATGGCGCCATCATGCAAAGTGGGGCATTCAGTTTCTGGAGCTACGCCCAAAATCCCCGCAAAGATGCACTTCAGTTGGCTACATTCCTTGATTGCCCTGACAATGATGAACCCATGCAAATTAGAAAGTGTTTGGAAGGGAAATCCGTCAAGGATCTTCTTATCGCACAAGCAACATTTAAACAGGTAATGATTAAAATATTTATTATTCAAGTCAATCATCATAAAATACCCGAGTTTTTTAATTTAGCGTTGGCCACCGAACAATCCTATCACCCGTTTTCTCCCAACCGCACAAGAGCCAAAAGAAAACGCTTTCTTTTCTGAAGAGCCCTCCTCATTTTTCACTTTTCATGGCAAATCTTCCAAGTACATAAGCAAAGTTCCAGTTATGGCTGGCATAGTTCGGGATGAAGGGAGTACCCTATTCACAGCATGTAAGAATTTGAAATCTCGAAATTTAATAGAAATGCACCCATTTAGTTACATTATCTATTTTCCATTGACAGTTGTCCTGGCAGAAGATAAGCTTCTTTCCCAGCTGAACGTAAATTGGGATCGCCTTGCACCAAAGACTTTTAATTACGAAGGATTTTTCTCTGATGGAAAACTTTCCTGGATTTCTCAACGTCTTCGAGATTACTACTTTGGCAAAGCTGCCCTGACAAATGATTCAGTAGAATTTTTGTCAACTTTGTACACGGACTCCTTATTTTTGTTGCCTGTAATGCAAGCAGCGGGGGATATGGCCAACAAAGGAATTTCAGTTTGGCCGTATGTGTTTTCGTATTTGGGTAATTGGAGTATACGAGATGGTTTACATCTTGCTGAAATGCCAGGTGTGCATTAACAAATACCATAAATAAACTGAAATTAATATGAGAATTATTTCTCAATTAACACGTAATACATGAGAAATTTTTAATGCCGTTTTTAATGTAGGCACCATCGGGCACTCTGATGAGCTTCAATATTTATTTCCTCATTCAATGTTGGGACATCCTCTGGAGCCAGACTCAGACTCGGAAAAGTTTTCTAGGAGATTTGTCAAGTTTTGGACTTATTTTGTGCAGAATGGGTAAACTTTAGATTTTTACCCTATTTTACAATACAAGCTAACATTGTATGATCGTATGTAAAAAATTTTTAGTAAACCTAATCCAGAGTGGTTTGAAGGAGAACCACTCAATTGGAAACCCATTAATGCTGCCAACTCTGTTCCGAAATTTGACCTGCTAAGAATCAACAGTGACCCAAAAGTGGTGCAAACTTTAGAGTTTATTGACCGCTTGAAATTTTGGAGAAAAACGTTGAGGGAGGCCACGGGAAAACCAAAATCAGACAAAGAGACAAAACAGGAACTTTGATAAAATTGGAAATTGGAGACAAATAAATGTAAAAAATAAATAAACCGTGTCATCCCGCAACAATTGACAATAATAATTCATTGCTCAACAATAAAAATTGTGCTTGTCATTTTCCATAAACTAAATATTGCGCCTTGCTTCCGCTGTCAGTTAATAATGACTGATGACATGACTTTATCACCATCATCATCACATTATCATCCGACGCTTCTCGATGATATAGGATACTATATACATGTATTTGTATGGCATTATTTTTATAGGAAAGGAAATTTAGCCTGAATCTGTATTTCTGAAAAATATTTTATAGGAATGGTCAAGATACTTTCAGGTATGCTACTTTATAGTCTCAACATTGGGCTATAGCTGGTTTTTTTGGCAAACGCGACGAGAAGAACAACATAAGTTTATTTGGTCGGTGGGGCGACCCGAGTCGACAGGAAGGACTAAAGGAGATTTGCCCTCTTAACTAGAAAGTAAATACAAAAAAATTAAGTCCATACTTAATTAGTTTGTACTAGCAAGTTTCCAATGGGGCATTCAACTATCAAGTAAAGGGTATGCAGTGCATACTATGCACTGCGGAATAATGTAGTGAATACTCTGGGAAATTGACGGCTTGTTGGGTGGAATTAAACATGAAAAACAAAAACACAACCGTGGAGAAGGATTTGGGGCTGAAGGGTAGCCAAACAATATTGACTGTTCATGGATACTATCCTAGGTACTGGAAATTTCGGGATGACAAAATAGATGCCCAGGGAATATTTTTTGAGTTGGGAGAGGAATACAAAAATGACACAAATGTATTCGTCATCGATTGAGCAGTTCATGCACTTTCATTTCCATGCCCAGCTTTCAATGCCCGCGTAACTGGGAAAAGTTTGGCAAATTTTCTGGTGACCATCCAACAGGGAAATTTTTTTCCGATATGGAATACTGGGGCAAACTTTAGATAGGTTTTGGTTAGGAGCTCAATAATGTGCATCGTTGGTCATCATCATAACGTAATATGGGGAACTGATATGGAGGATACCAAAAGGTAAGACTAGAATTACATAAATATGCCATTATGTGATAATTCCCCATTACCTATCTACATTTCGAATATCTTTCCATGCATCGAGAAATAAATTCTTTGCTTATCAATATGCTGATGGATCATCATTTAAAAATTTGAAATGTGGTGCATTTAGAATAATTTTATTGAAATATTACATAAGATTAAAAAAAAAGTGTGATTTTCCCAAAAGAGTCAAAGCCAACTGTGTGAAGGTGTCCAACTTAGCGCCCATAGTAACCTAAAATAAAACAATATTTTAAAAAACCGATGCAACTCTAGATGAAAAAGTATTATTATGATTTTTTAATACCATAGTAATATGGATAATAATATGGGTAGTATCCCCAATATCTTCCCTCCCTTTCCCCTCCCGTAAATCCATTGTTGGCTCCTCCAACGGGATTGGTCATCACAACCCCAGCCATCATGACAATGACAAGAATAAAGCAGAGAATCTGGTAACGGTAAATATATTATTAAACTGGTTACAAAATTTGAAAGAATTTTAAAAACAATAAAGTATCACATTGCCCCAAACTTACCAATGTTGACTTCATGTTGTTTTTGTATAAATTCTGTAACAAAAGGTACAAATGTTTGTAGGTTAAATGTGGAATTGTCTTGAACCAATGAACTTGACTTTGTTTACTAACACCTTGAGTGACTGTATGCACTGTTTATTTATTTCCCTGTTTATATACCATTGTTTATCTGTGTTCTGTACATATTCTTCTCAAAAGATAAGCAGAAGCATTTCACATTTATGTTATGCAAATGAAGGTTAAGATGATTCGTCCAGAAGTTGATTTGTTGATGGTATTTTTGTTGTGTAATTTGGAAATTGTTATTAGTGAAACTACTCAAGTGCACGTAAAACTTCGGGTGCACGTGCAACGTCAGCGTGTAAAGTTAATTTATATAATGTACCGGGGAGTCATAATTAAGTCATCATTCCACAATACCTAATAACACCTACCTATTCATTATAATGAAATCACCACCATAATGCTGCGTGTATATGGAGCATCTTAACCCACTATACCCGGTAGTATAGTGTGTTGATTATTGATGTGGTAAAAATATTCCTAGAGAATGGAAAAGTAATTCATTTATCGAAACAGACATTGGTCTTTTCCACTTGATCCCATTTTCCTGTTCAATTTTCCAAATTGTCATGTGACGAGGGTTTATGTAAGATGTATGGTGACAATGCAATATATGAATCTATTTTACAATTTACACAAATTTTATAACAACCAGACACAATTAAAGAGAGCTAAAACTGTCATTGTTGCTTTTATCTTCGTATTTTTTACATCGATTGATGAAAATGAAGATAAAAAAATTGTCGTTTTTCTTTCGTTTCATATTCTAATCCATATAATAAGGTAAGGTAGGTCCATCTGATAATCTCGTAACTGATAAATGATATTCTTTATGTATCTGACTAAGCCGTATTGTCTACTACAAGAAATTCCAAGTAAAGTGTTTCCTAGTACAATTTTGTATTGGCTAAAACGACACAATGGTTCCAAACGTAGATCAAGTTTGAAATATACTGAAGTCGCCAGGAGCCTTTCCACTCCGGAAATATGATGATGATGATGACATGTGAAGGCACACACAAATTTACTCCATTTAAATTTAACATATATAAATAGAATTTGTGATATTTTACATTTAGCATGTGCCACCAAATTACAAACTGGAGTACAAACAAATTAAATATTTAATGTTTGGACGAAAGGACAAGGTTGAAAGTGAATGGGCAAGTTGAAATAGCATTTTAACCTTCAACTCTTCTACAAAAATAAACCAGATCAAAATATAATAATAATATCACGCCTTGTGAATAAATCTTTTTGTAAATATGTATATAACATCATATATTTGGCATTTGTATCTTATATATAAATGTGTGCTTCACTTCGTTTTTTGTATCAGTCCTTCTGCAGTTACTTTACATTGAGATAAATTTTGTCCTCCGAGAAAACCATCAATTAGTTTCATACTACTGTACTGCCACAAACATCCCCTTTTTGATTAAACCAAAGAAAATGTTTCAAAATGCCCCAGTATCGCGTTTATTTACCAGTTTTCTTACAGTAACTGCCTGCTTCTCAGTTGCTGGCAATACAAGTGTTTCCGAGTTGACAATGCGAGAAGACGAAGTTGATTTAATTCAATCTCGCCAAGATGGCATAGATGAAAGGATCCGGTATTTATTATTCGATCAAGGGTACATATACCTACATACATCCGTTCAAAGTTGGCATTGTGTTAGTTCTACTTTTAAAATGCATACCAAAATATATTTTATTATTTTGGTGTCTCCAGCACGGACACTTGGGCTCCTTTAGGGAACGATGGTGAGGTCATTGAAGAGCTGTGGAATGAAGGAGGCTCCTTAAAAGTTCTCATTCATGGTTTTAATGGAATCGTTGGGAGAGATCCTACGTGGGTGATGCAAAGCATGTTCGTTATTGGAAGGGGTAAGTTTTCCAAAATTCATCTTTACATTTGATTGGTATTTCGACTTATGGTAATTTAAACGAATTTTTTTTTACAGAATACAGTAGGAGGAATGATAGCCTCAACATTATTGCTGTGGATTGGACGCCCTTGGCAAGTGCACCACCCGCTTTATATTCAGACGCAGCAAGAAACACTTTTGCAGCTGGAATTTCCATAACCCGATATCTGAGAAAACTAAGAAGGGGTCGTGCGTTCAGAAGCTGGAAACAGGTACACTTGTTGGGATTCTCCTTGGGAGCTGCAGTAGCCGGAGTAATAGGAAACCGAGTTCAAAGGATCACGAATGGGCAAAAAATTGCAAGAATTACAGGTTTGGAATTACACGAACTACAAAAATTACAAGAACTACAAGAATTACAAGAATTACAATTAATTAAAATTGCAATTAGGACTAGACCCCCCAGGTCCGAACTTTGACTCTCCAAATGGACTACTGCCAGAGGATACTTCAAGAATTTTGGACAGTAGTGATGCTGATTTTGTGGATGTAAGAAAAAATAAATAATTTAAAATGTTGTATAAAATATAATTCAAAATATAATTTCTAATAATTCTCATGTTAGATAATTCACTGCAACATGTGGACCCCACTTCCAGGTAGCACTGTGGTCAATGCCTTTTTTATGGGCACGTTTGGGTCAAGAATGCAAGCAGGACATGTAGACTTTTACCGTAAATTTTCAATAAAATACAAAATAATGCTTTTTTATCTAACTTATTTCAATTAACAATTAGGGCAACATAAATTATAAAATGAGTATTTGCTTTTAATTTGTGGAGCAGCTAATGGTGGAGAACGACAATCCTTTCAATGTACACAAGTGGACGATTTCACTGGATGCTCCCACAACATGTGTCCTTTGTATTTTGCTCTCTCATTGAGGACCGATCTTGCAGGTTGAATTGAATTGTATCTTTATTGTCTTTCCTGTTTCATATACACTGATTACAATGCTTATCTGGCAGGTTGTCCATGTAACAGCTGGACAGAGTATGTGACAGGTGTATGTCCCTGTGCCATGACTCCACGTGGAAGAGCCGTGTATTTGGGAGACGCTAGTATACGAAAGTAAGTAACAAGCATAATAAATGTACAATAAAATCTAGTATCAATTGATGTTGGTAGTTATGAATTTTAAAATGTTTCTGCAGGCGGCATGCACGAGGAAGCAGAATTTACATGTACATATCAACCAGACTTAATGTGCAATACTTTGATGATTAGCAAACTTTGCATGCTTTGCAAATAATATACTTACACTATTATGTTTACTAACCTAAATTTAACTGATAAGTAATATTATGTACCTCAGAGTAAACTCTATATTTTTATTTTGATACAAATTTTTTTTTTAACAAAATCGAATTAAAAAACTTAAATGTGTTTTTCAGTGTAGGTACTTTGTATTTACTTGCATAGGTGTATACCTCAATGTCCGTGACACGGACTCCGTGTAGTAACTTACAAGAACGATGCTCATGAAACTTCCAAAATACAAAGGCAAAAGATTTTACATAACGTAGAGTACATAATCATTTATTTAGTTTTGTTTGTAGAATAATTTGAAATTAAATTGAAAGTTTTATAATAATTGACTTACTACCTAGTAGTTAGTACCAGTTGCTCACAATTTGTACCTTGGGTTTTCAATTTCATTTAATAACCCAAGGTTGAAGGTACAAATTGTATATTTTCATATTTGCTAAATAAAGTTGTTGTGGGTAATAATGTAAATGTCTATATGGGCATAGCGGCACATCACAAGTTGTGATTCACAACACACTTAACCACGAGTTCTTTCTGGTAGGTAATTAAGCAAAGTCATTAAAACTACGGAGATAAGTACTTCATTTGTGAAACAAAAATTATCTTTTTGTGTTTATTCCTTACAGAACGATTTTTACTCATCTCATATTATTCATGTGCACACGCATAAGAATATGCAATGAATGGAGATCACATGCATCCTTAGAAGGCATATGACATGGAAAATTACACATTTCATAATCATAACCCAATCATTTTTGTGTTCTCACATATTTAGATGGAATTGGCATACAGTAAAACAAACACTTTTTACAACTAAACCTCTTTAAAAAAAATAATCACAAACTTTTCAACTTTGTCAACACCCAGGATTGCTTTTTTGCCTTTACAGTAGTATCGTCAAATACTTATCGTTTTTGAAATACATTGAAATCAAGCACATAATAAAAATTGCAGAAAAAATATATTTCATTTTCAGTAGAGAAAAAAAACGAGGAAATACTTTGCTCTTTTTAACATGAGCAAATATATTGAAATGTTTAAATGAACCATTAGTACAAAATTAAAATTTATATTGCTGACAAGTAATTTACAATTAAAAGGCTGTGTTATTTATGGATATACAATGTTGAAATTTAATTTATAAAACTTATATATTACAACTTTGGTATAGATATCAAATTGTCAAAAATAATTACTAAAGGGCAAATATATACAAAATATCAAATAATCTAAGGAAGCATTAATTTTCCAGTTAAAATTGATCATCTCTGTGTAACAAGTATACTAATATGAATTTTGAATGAATGCACACAGCACAAATATTAGTATTTTTTTAATCAGGCTTACACTCAATAACCCTTACTACCCAAATTATGTGGTCGCCAACGTAGCCACACGTGTGAATTTATTCAGAAAGGCAAAAATAAAAAATTTCATCATTTTCTTTACATAGAATTTGATCAGCAGAGATTCTTTTTTATTCAATTTAAGTTGAAGAGGTTTTCATAATAATTTTGGCCTTTTTCATAATGAATCCTAAGTCTAAGTAGTGGAGATAATGATTATGCGAAATATTTGTTGTAAGAGGAAACACCTAAAATAAAAGTTGTTTCCAGATTATATTTAAATTATGCATCAAAATTATACTAATATTCTCCTTTTTACAGTACAGAGCAGTTGGCATTAATGCCACAAGATACATGTAAGTAAGTGCAATAAAGAATTAAAACTTACTATTCACAGGTTAATCCGGGCGTAGAGGAAACAATAAGATAATTTCAAAGTTGTTTTTATTAAAGAATATTAATTGTTGGGTGAAATTTTGTGTAGATTTTACATTGCAATGGGGAAACAGGGATTAATATTACTGCTGGTTTTGTGGGGACATACATATGGAACTTTGTGAAAGCTGGACAAGCAGATTAATTCCGTACAAAATCAAATTATACATAATTACTAATCACAATTTTCCATAATGATCAATTATAAATTTAAGATTATTGTACCTTTCATGGACATCAAACGGTGGCACTCGTCAAGGGTACACTTTTGTTATAGCATATTGCAGCTGAAAAAGCCTGCAAAACTTCAAAATAAATTTATTCCTGGCATTTGTATGTTTTTTTTGAAAATGCAACAATGGAATTGAATGCCGACTTTTAAAATGGATCTCCTAAAAATTACAGCTTTATTGTAGCCTTAAAAACAATAGTAAAATTATTATAATTTATTTTTGTTTTCAGAGGTATAATCGAGCAAAGTTATTCATTGGTTACTTAGTCGTTACAATAAATTTAACTCCAGAATATTTTGATTGAAAATTGAGAATTTTAATGCGTTGAACTATATATGTTAATTTATAAAATTGTACACAAATTTTAACTATCAAAATATGATACTTCTCATGTGAAATATTTTTCATTGTATTTGGTTGTCCACTTTTATTGTCAAAAACAAAAACAAAACTTTTGCATATTTTGACATGAATATATAGATTGAAAAAACACGAGAATTTTCTTTTTAAAAGGGAACAAAATGGTCAATTTCAATAGCATTTCTTTGTGTAGATTCAGAAAATTTCAAATATTACACTTCATTTATAATATTTTGCATAAATATTTTATTAACGTGTCCACACCCATAGGCTATCAGAAAACAAAGAAACGAAATAAAATATTAGGTATGGACATATAATCTATAAAAGAAAACATTTCAACTTTCCAAGTATGAGTTATCTTACAATTATTAATTGCATTTACATAATAGTTTCAATGTAATTTTAATGCTAATATTTATAAATCTTCATTCCACACTTTGTTTCGATTTTCTTTAAATAGTGAACTTCAGTTGTCGTTGACATTCCATTACCTTCCGAGAAGTTGCCAGTTACACCAGCGACTCAAGGAACATCTCTTTTCTAAGATCTTTAAAATATTTCACAAGTCCAACGAACAGTCACACGGAGAAAACTGAGTCTGCATTTTTTATTTTAAAGTTACATAAATAAAAATTATATAGTCAAATTGCAATAATTCTGGTTTAATTCGCGATTTACCATTTTTTTGGTATCATCATGGAACTAACCAACATTCCAGACGAGGTAAATTTTATTAGTTTTCTCATGATATTAATTTGTATATGATTTTTATGGCAACTTTAATTCATGATTTTACTTGTCTCCTAAATTCTAGATCTTCGACAACATATTTAAGTTTCTCAATCTTGGCGACCTACTACATCTGCGAGAAGTCTCCAAGTTCACCAAGTCACTTGCCGACAATTACATCCGAGTTTATGGGGAAAATTCAAAAGTTCATCAAATTTATCTTGACACACCGCCTAGTGTCAACCACCCAAGTTCTCTCCGCAGCTATATTAGTCACTTAGAGTCTGACACTCTCGTGGTTCCGACATCCAGCTTCCATTTGGTGTACAACCGGGAAAGGGCTTTTGAGAAGAGGGACGTGAGAATCTTGGCGGACCTCTGTGGAAACAACATAACTTATCTTCACTTGGACTTTTTGCAGACTCCCATCATAAGTGGACAAATAATTAACTTCTTGGAGCTGCTACCAAACCTTGCCCATTTGACCATTGTTCGCCTCAGAGGAAGAAACATGGGAATAGTCAAAAGACAGAAGATGAATGAGGGTTCCTTTGCTTTGGCAGTCAACGAAGTTCTAGTTCCAAGGTTTGGACACCTGAGAAGCTTGGAAATTTACAGTTACCAAAAACCGAGTGGAGTTCTAGCGCCGATTGTGAACCCCGAATATGTCTGGCAGATCATTGAGCAGTGTTCAGATAGACTGATATATTTGGCCTTTCCACTTTTCAAGTTTAATGGCACCTCATTTGTGGAAGAAATTTCCACCTACAATCAACAGGGTGTCAGGAGCATCATCAACATATTGCAAAGGCGAGCCCAGGAAATTCCCCTCGAGCCGAATTTACAGTATCTTGACCTTGAAAATTACCGGGAATCCTTTTATGGACGGGCTAACGATGATCTTTTCAATCTTCTTGGTTCCTGCGCTATGCACGGAGTCAAACTTCTCAATTTCAACGCTAAACGTCTCAAGGGTCGAGGTCGGGATTTTGCACATTTTGTGTCGCAATCTGCGGTTTCCATTACAGGATTAACGGGATCCATGTTCCTAAGTTCATTCCTACAGTTGGAAAAGTTGACGGTTGAAGCCAGGGATTTCTCCTTCCCGCTCGGAGCTACTGTTTTAGAACAATGGTTGAGTTTGAAGGACTTGGATTTAACGATTTACTCTCAACATTTCCCGTATAGAACATTGGCACAACAGCGATTGTTGAATTTCTTTTTTGTTGGAGTAACCCGCGTAAATATGGAAACACTGCGACTGTCTTTTATACAAATGGAACCAGTACCCGTTAACAATCCTGTTGTGCACCCTTTTCCGCCTAGCATTGTAGCGTCGTGCCCAAATCTGAAGTGTATAAAATTAGAAGGATGGCCAACGGATGCTACTGAAAACTTACATATTGCTAGCTTGTGGACTGGATTGTCGTTACTGGAATTTGTCAGCTTGGTTGGCTGCAAGAATCTGAACATTGAGGCGTTTGTTGGAAGGGATCAGCAACAACCGGCTTTTCTTCAGCTTAAAAGTAAGCACATAATTAAATGCGTATCATAAGTTGAATTTATATATGTACTATATACATATTTTAAATAACATTAATTATTTATGTATTATAATTTGTGTTTGCAGAATTAAAACACCTCGAATTAGGACGATTGGGAAGCATGACCAACCTCACAGATGACTTACTCCGTGATGTAATTCGCCATACGCCACTGCAGGAATTAAGATTGTGGTCCCATTTGGGGAAAAATGATCCGACGGTTGTTGCCAAATCGGTAGGTATTTCAAGTTTTAAAATTATTTTGTAGATGATTTGTTAAGGCTAATGAAATAAACCTCTCTTTCCTTTTTATAAAACACTTACAGATTACTCTTGAAGGAATTTTGTCCCTGAAGGAAGGAGAATTTGCCAAGTCAATTGAGAAATTCAAACTGAAGGATTATTTGGCGTTGGACAATGTTTCACAGTCTCAGTTAGCCGATGTTGAATCCCAATTTCGATCATTTCGTTTTTAACTGACTCGATTTTTCGCAAAGGTGAACAAATCGTTTAATTCACCAAGCTGCTGTGTTTGACTTTGTATGAATAGCAAGGTTTATTATATTATCTATATTGTGTATTTGAATTAGTTTATACGCATTGTTGATGATATATTTTTAAAAAATTGTTCGTACCTTCTGATTACCATGATATTATCTATTTGTACACGAGAATATGGTTTGTATCCAAATTTTCCAATACAAAACATATTCAAATCTAGTAGTCTATTCGTAGATTTTAGGAAATTAATGAAAGAATAAAATATTAGTTTATTATAGGTGCTCTATTTTATGAATGAACAGGTTTTATTTCGCATTATAAGTAAATACACCCATAAAATTGTCCAATCCAACAGATAAACTATGCATACACCTAATATGGAATTTTGTAAAAACAAAACTGACAAATTCTGTTTCAAGATGCCCCATGAACCATTTCATTTTATTTTTCCAACAAAAATTAGTGGAAATGATTCATATGCAATTTTGCTCTCGATACATTTTTCTACATCCTTCAATCTTCTTAAATAGCTTTAATTAGACTTTATGTTTAGGTATATGGCCCACAATAAATAAGTTTACAAAGCTTATTGCTAAACCAATAATTTCAAACGGATGACATTTTTATTTTTCGAATGAAAATGTAAGTAACGAAATAATGAATTTTATTATATCTCTGGTTGGCAAGTATATAGACAAAATTATTTTTCAAAAGATTTAAAAAAATATAATAGCTGGAGAGAGTACAAAGAAAACAAAAGAACTTGAAATTGACCTCGCCTTGGTTTTATTTGGGTTGCGGTGAAGTTAACCCCAATATCCCCCGTAGTAACCTTATTGTTTGTGATTAATATTTTATTTTACCAAATTAAAATAATTAAATAACATTAATTAAATTTAACGACAAAATCTTTAACTTACCACCATATGGATAACCCCATCCGCCATAACCCCATCCCCCGTATCCGCCATAACCACCCCAACCAAAGAACCGAGCATTCCTCTCGGAAGCTGGGTGACCTTGTTCTCCAGCCGTGGGATGTCCCATGGCAACAGCCAAAACAAGGAGAACAAGGAAAATCTGGGAAAGAATAGTTGTACACGTTGTAAATATTTGATTTTATGTACGTAAAGTAATTTTTAAATGCTTTTGTTACCATAGCAGCCTTCATGTTTGCGTTAAATATCTGTTTGAAAATTTTTGAGAGAAAAAACACTTTCAAAGGATTAAAAGGAAGAAAAAAAGTCGAGAACACTTTTTAAACAATTTGGATGATGAGAAGGTGAAGAATGATATTAAGAACAGCTACATTGCTGCTTTATATACCCAACAGAAAAACGTTAGTTAAATCCCGCACCAACATATACTACACATGCATATCCAAACAATTTACTACCAAATGCTATGCATTATGAATGTATGAAATACCATTAGAGAAGCATCATTATGTGCAAGTGCAACATGTGACCAATTACTTTATCAATCTTTAACTTTCAGTCCGAACCCGAAAATGACTAAAACTTGTGAGTCACAAGGTAAAAAACCTTATCTAAATTAGAAAATGTAATGAGAAAGGTTTAGCAAAAGTGAAGGTTACAGCACAAGTATTAATTTGGCTTAATAAAGCAGTAAGTTTCCAGAGAAGAACAACACCGAAAGAAACGCTATATATTATGAGATGCAGTAGTAATAAGTTGCTGACGCAATTACAAACCAGCATCCCCCTTATGCTTTTGTCTTTTTCAGTGCATAATTCGGAATTGATAACAAAAGAACTAATTATTTTTGGGTAATTGCTATCTTTATTTCGGTATTTTTGTTACTTTCGTAAATAACGACAACATATAATAATAATTATGGTTTTTTTAGAATGTAGGCGCATTCATGATAAAAATTCTCTCCTCCTCCTTTTTAACCCATTTAAGTAACTTGTTTACTGCTGAAATCGCTGCAGACTTTTTAACAAGTGGTTCCAAAGCCACATACAGCTCAAATCCTGAAGTATTCCAAGCCAACCAGTTTTCTTTATCATCCACCCAGTAAATAATTTTAACTGGACGAGCCTGTGCATGTAATCTGGAATGCATTCTGAAGTAGGTTGAATAGAGTCTTTGCAATTCGTCGGAAATACGTTTGGTGGCACGGGGATTGTCCCGGGACAACGGTTCCGGAGGAATGGAATCCTCAGGAGGATTATTAAGGTCAATGTAGGGCACGTCTAAAACAGGAGCAACGAATTGGGCACGGTACTTGGCTTTGTAAAGAAAGTGACGAACTTCTGGGACGTTGACGTAGGACATGGTAGGCCACTGGTTATTCATGGAGGCGTTGATGGCGTCCAGACAATTTTGACGACGGAGGCGCTGTTTAGAAAAAAATTATCTTGACATTTTGTTAAATTAATGAATGTAATCAAAATTACAATACTTACGACTGAAGGTGGCGGCTGCATAAAAAATGACAAAAAATGTATTTTTAATTTTAATTAACATCAACTTCTGCGAATATCAATGTTGAATTCTGAACATAAACACAGGATTTATTATATTACCTTATGCTTATTTAGTATTGTGGTTATTGTCTGACTAATAGAATCTCTCACGGTATTTGCGAGAGGTAGACATCTCACTGCTCCCAAAACAAAGCAAGGATCCACCTCAATCAGTCCAGCAAGATTATTCAACAGACGTTCTGAACCGGCAAGAAGTCGACGCAAATCGTAATTTTTCCTCTTTTCGAAAATATGTTGCAACTGTTTCGATGTGAGGATGCTGACGATTTGGTTGTAGAAGTACCTATTAGTTAAAGAATTCTTATATAATCTTTTATATTCATTTCATCACAACAAACTACATAATTCATATGTAAAGATGTTTCGAAAATTGGAATTAATATTACAAGTTTTACTCACATTAAATGCGTCTCAATCTGGGAAATTGCCTCGCCCAGTTGACTGACACATACCAATATTAATGGACTCTTTACTAGAAAGACAATGTTGGTGTCGCCTACTTTGACTGATCTAATAATATCATCTTCACTTTGAAGGAAAGAGACAAGAGCTTGCAAGAGACCAAAGAAGGTTACCATTTTTTCTTCATTCCCATGCCTGGAGTAAAAGATATGAACATACACAATCAATTATTAAATGAAACTGAAATTAATCATTATAAACAAGCGAGATGTTCACATCCCATCTAAATTATCTGGTGGTTCAAGGAGTTTGGGATATATGTAATACTCAGGCTGAGCCTGACAGGCTCAGCAGACCTTTACGTCACATTTATTCTCGTACCCCAAATCCAAACATCTCATTATTATAAGCTCATTTCAGTTTTACCTAGAATATATTGGCTTTCCAGCTTCACTCAAAATAAAAATATGCCGTTTTTGACTCCTCCAGATGGGGCTCATGTCTGTATCATTTTCATCTTTAATCTCCAACTTGCCACCATTTTGAAACTGATCACCGCCCTCTGAGCCTGACGTGGTAACTGACAAGTCGTCCAACGCTTTGGTCAACTCCTGGCGGCAAATACAATGCATTACAATATTAAAAGACGATCCACGACAAAAGTATATACACGTACGGTAAATTTTAATTTTAAATTAAAAAATTAATACAGCATTCAAAGCCTCCTGATCCGACGACCCTGATCCTCCCGCCTGTTGTTCATGTTCCTCCTTTGTAGAAAATGAACTGACACAAGATGAAAATGCACTACCATCTGTGTTATCACTTCCCCTTTTGCTATCCCCACCAACATCCCCGTTTATATCTCTTCCTGTTGTTACACCTCCCACACTTGTCGAATTGGTAGTTATACTTTCATCCGTTATGAAACAACTGGGATCTTCCTGAGCACTGGAAGATTTTCGATGGGAGGGTGGCTCAGTTTCCAGTGGAATTTCCCGGTCAGTTTCTCCTCCTCCACCACCTTTTGGGTTCGACTCTTTATCCATACCTAGGCAATTTAAAACTTTTAATTTATATTCACCACTATACACCAAAAACTTTACGTCACTTGTCTTGTCAAAATGATCCCACTTGAATTGATTTGAAGCTCATTTGACATATATTTTAAAATATTCAGCGGCATGCTTTCACATTCATGAACAAAAAACTAAGGGCTTAATCAAAGCGCATTATATGAATATAAAAATACAAAATAAAATGCACTCGTGTCAAAAGGCATCCAACTATTTTAAAACAGTTAAAACCACGATGTAAGATATAATATCTTACATATCTTACATCGTGTTAAAACCAACTGCAAAGCTGTACTATTTATGCTCAGTACTGTATCCCAAAAAAGTGCAAAATGCAAAGGTAAACATGAGTCAGCCACAGCTGACACAATACTCTTCCTACCTGTTTTTTGTATGTTCTAAGTTCATCTGCTTCTCTGCTTTGTTCATTCCACAACAAGCAGCCATATCACCAAATGCATTTTTTTGCAGCGACATTTTTGACAGCTTTTTGTCGTTGCGAGATTGATAGAAAAAGGTTGCCAAGGCATACAATTCATCACGTTTTGTTCTGAGATTTTAACAGTGTTAATTAGTAATTAGCACAACTAATTTACTGACATGACTAATAAATGAATCGGATAAAAGTAAACATTAAATTAAATCGACGACATAGAAAGCAGTTTGGAAAAAGAAAAATTCCCAGTTTGCAATGGTTGGAATTGGAATGATGTCGTAGTTCAATAATTACAAAAAGAATTTCAACTCATTTCTGAGTCATTTCTCTGCATGTAACATCGAAGCATTATTGTAGTACATTCACATTTCTGTCTTCGGTATAAAAAAAAGTCAGTGATCATTTATGTCAATGCTCACGCCAGTGAGCGTTTGTCGCAACTTTCTGCATTGTATTCTAAATGTTTTGTACAGTTCATACAAACCTGAAACTAAATTATGTATCTAGCTGCTAGATTCTAACAACAGGAAAAGGTCATGATTACTATTATTAATTTTTTATGTACCACCCACGCGAAAGCTAAAATCCATTTGGATAATCAGACCAATAATGAATTATGAATGTTCATAATTCCTGTTGGTTATGATATACCTATTCATTTTGCATGCAAAAATTGTTCGCTGTAATTTAAACGACCGAAAGCGCTTGCTGGTACCGACGACGGCTACAATTTTAGGTAGATTACTGACAATTGACACACGGGTTATTTTCAGTTTGTATTTCACACATGTGCAAGTTGCTAGTTCTAGTCTGTGGAAATATTTTTAAAAGCATTTATTGACTTTTTGTGGTAAAAAATGTTTCAGTCTGTTAATAGTTTTAAGTCGTTTTTAGTTTTGTTAACTGTATTTCCCAGTTGTATTAGTAAGAGCTATGATCCGCGTTGGAACAATGCTGAACTTCCAGAAAATGAAGTAATAAAGATTAAGGGCCTTTTGAAAGAAATTAATTTTCTTTTGCGGGACCGAAGGTATATGTATACCCATAAATCAAAGCAATTGATATAAGCCAGTGATGTTGTATGCTACTAAAATATACGTGACATTTTATATTAGTAAAAGTGAATGGCTCATTCTGAAACGAGACGATCCAATCCCTGAATCAGTTTGGATCCCTGATGGAGATGTAAAATTGATTGTTCATGGATATGTCCTCAGAGGAAAACTATCTACCACGTAGGTGTAAAGATTCCAGCCCTTAAGATGTAAGAAAATTTGAAATTTATAATGCCAAATTTATTTTTTAGGAGCAATAGTACCCACAAGATACTTCAGACGGTTAAGGAAAAGCTTGACGAACAAAATATTTTGGAACTGGGATTAGGTATTTCGAAAATTGCAATCATTTGTCTATGATTATTATTTTTGTTTCGAATTCTACTTTTGCCATGTAACTTAAATAAAGAATATAGCCGGAATTCCTCCGTCAACGTTTTTGTCGTTGACTGGACTGCAATTTCAACGGATACATTAGGAAGATATTTTGAGGTTTCCGAATACACTCGATATGTTGGTACGTAATGAAACTTTATTAGCGCTAGAGAAGGAGTATAAAATCATGAAACGCGTAAATTTTACATCATACTACATTTACACAGGAGAAGAATTAGCTCGATTTCTAGTCAGACTTGCAAAAGATTCATATGTCAAAGACTGGGACAAAGTTCATGCCATCGGTTTCAGCCTCGGTGGCCAGACAGTTGGAGTTGTTGGGGCTAAAGTACAGGAATTAGCTGGAGTTAAAATTGGCAGAATTACAGGTACAAAAGCAAAAATTATATAGCACATATCAGTAAACAAGAGCAGTCGTAAATAGCGTATTCAAGGATATTATTATCACAAGTATTATTTTGTAATGGTACCATTACAATTTTTTAAATCATTCGTCCATCATGAATTACATACATTAAATGTATATAGGTGCTTATTTTTTTGCGTTTTAGGGTTGGATCCAGGTTTGCACACTTTACATTAAAATACATACTGTGTTGCATCAGTCGATCTAAAAAATAATTTCCAAACATTTTTATAATGTCTTTGGTATTTTGTAGCCGGGCCAAATTTCGACAACGATGGTAGACCAATAACAAACTTTTATCGTATTTTGGACAAAGGGGATGGGAAATTCGTTGATGTATTTGAAACAGCTCAAACACCTAAAAACCTTTCATAAAGTGCATTTCAACTATTTCAAGCGATTTACTTTATTCACAGGTTATTCATTCCAACATGATACTTCCAGACAAGTCCAACCTTGGTCGTTATGGTACTTTTGTTCAATCGGGTCATGCAGATTTTTATCGTAAGATTTGCTTCAGATTTTGAAGCAAAACCAGTAAATTAATTAATGTACTACAAATACTTGACTGTTTAAGTAATCATAAAATGAATGAATGCTTCATTCTTATAATTAGCGGATGGAGGTGTCGCTCAAAGTCTATGTACCAAAAAGAAGGACAGAAGCAGTGCGTAAAAATCATGATAGAATGAAATCCTACACACACACAATGCTGACATTTTGACAAGAATATTCATTAATTAACATGCTGTACTTGTTGCTTAATTCCCATTAACTAATAACCCATTATATTGTAATCACTGTTTGACTTGTAGCTATACCTTGCTCGCACATTATATGCGTGAAGTTCATGACACAATCAATCAAGAATCCCGTGTTAGCTTGTCCTTGTGAAAGTTGGAATACGTTCAAAGAGGGCAAATGCACCTGTACGTCGGAAACTAAAGGTGTTTATATGGGAGATCAATGTGATATTCATAGGTATGTTAGCACTTACCTACGTTATGCACGAGACAACAGTATTTGTTTGCGTTCAGTTTAGTTGCAATTTATTCAATTTTACAGGGCATCAGGAAAATATTATCTTCAGATGAAGCAGTGAAAAGATACAACTCTATTGTTATTTTCCTCAACTTTTATTACATTTATCTGTTTATATATTTGGTTAATTTAAATAGTAAATGTTATGTGACAACTGAATAACATTGCGATCATTGTTCAGTTTTTACTCGCTTGCAGTTGCTTCAAACTGTTTGTTTAGAGCCCTTGCAAGAGCTGCCACACCTCTGAGGGTCTCTTCGCCAGTTTGCTGAATTTGACTAGCAGGCAATGCAAAACCATAAGTTCCAGTGTCTCGGAGTTCTACGGTGTACGAGTACTTTATACCTGCAGATCCCTTTGCCCAATCATCACTACCTCCAGCAGCGGCATACAAAATCTCTGGGGCAGATCCCACCCTGTATCGGGTACCGTAAGTTTGACCAAGCGCTCTAGCTCCAGTGGCTGCCAAGGTGTATAGCTCATTGTAGTCTGCGGGCCTTTGTCTGGTATAACTCCAGGGCAGAAGCCAGAGCTGTGAGTAGCTGTGAAAAGTCAAATACACTTTGATTTGATTGCGACGAGCCATTATGGCATTAGCTACGGCAGTTGTTTCGGGTTCGGAGAAGGCACGAGGTCCCTTGTAGATGTCCGAGCAAGGATCTGGGGACGTGCCAGAACCTCCCCATTGAAAACCCCAATTTCGATTGGGGTCTGTACCCACACACCTAGAGCCCGGATTGGTACGACGAGTTTTACGCCACATACGTTCCCGGGTGTGAGTATCTTTAAAGAAAACATTGAAAAAGTTAGCTTTTATAAGAAAAGTACATGGATTCCAATGTTTAAAAAAATAAAGCCCAAAAAAAAGTCAGATTACTCACATTCATATCCATCGGCATTGATAACTGGTCTGTTTTGGAAGAAAAACGTACATACATGTGTATTAGATTTAGATCATGTATATCAAGGGGGAAAGTGAGACGATATAATTTCTTGTTAACAAACTTACACAATGTACCAATCGTATTTTTCAACTAAATCCTTATAATTGGCGTTAGTGATGAGGTTGTGCATGATGTAAGTTACCGTGGCAGGGCTGATCCACTCTCTGGCATGCATGCCACCATCTACAATACGTATTTTCATTTTAGGATTACTTTTTGAATACATCTCCATGGGTTCAGTCAAACTCGATTTTAAAATGAAATTAAACTTTTTGTATAAATACCCAAAAAGATTGCTGGTTTGCTTCTATCACCCTGACCCGACGAAATTGTGACCAAGCCCAATTCCCTTCCTTCGGTGGAGGTTCCAATGGATTGATATGTTACCATACCGTCCCTAGCAGCTTGTTGCTTGGCGTAGCTCATGATCACTGTTAGATATAAATCCAACATATAAATTGTTATTTAAATTTTTTTTGACAATTTAAAAATACCTGATCATGTTTAAACAATATTGACCTACCATCATATCTATGATACCGATTCCAGCTCATTGTACTTGTAGCTTGTTTTTCAATAAACTCTACATCATTTTGATTCTCAAACAGTGACTCAACATCTTCCACAACTGCGCTGTGCTCCAAACCAAGTTCGTTTAACGTTTTTTCGACCTGAGCAAGCTTTTCAGGGGATGCCATAATGTCGACGGATTCGTTCAATGAAGGGTATTTCCAGAACGAGATGTCTGACGTAAAATACAAATTAATTAGCTTTTCAAGAGAAAACAGACTTATCCTTTATACCGAAACAGCTTACCTTCCACACCGTCAAACATCATAAGCTTGGTGATGATATCCACATCTCCAACGGGCTCGGTCCTTAAAACTTTATAGTTTCTGTAACTCTTTTTATCCAGATCCTGGGACTCTTCAGGCATGGGGCTGCCTGAGACAATTCCAAGTAAACATAATCCAACACCGATGGCTAGGACTACCATGCTAGCCCCTCCATTTTGAAAATACACCATTATCAAATTAAACCCCCTTCCCTTCACTCCAACAATGGGTGACGATGAGCTAATCTTCTCAGCTAAATCTAATATATTATTGTGTTGTAACAACCTCCACCAACTGATGCAATTTTGCTGCATCTCATCCAACTTTTTATACAAAAAAATATTTTGCCGAATTATCATAATCAAGCCACTTTGTATTTTCATTACACAATCATTGCTGTCATTAACTGCATTAATGTCAATATCAATGGATTATTGGACAAATTTCATTGAATAATTCGCTACAATATTTTTATTGAATTTGTGTTTTGGCTTATGCCTTCGTTTATGAGTACATATGTATGGTTGTCGCCAATTTTATGATCCATATCTATTCTACTACTGCGGTATCAGGATCAATCAATCCAAAAATATATCTGAACATTTGTCCATTATTGGGGGAAATGAGTGCGCTATATATCTATATACTAAAAAGCAAATTATGTAGGTCACACTTGTTCACTACCATGTTGTTATTATGCCAACAGTTTTTATCACGGTTATAAGAACGCCGGCGCAAGCGTGCGTATAATTTCTGCTAGTGAACATTAACCTTGTGTGGTTGTTTTGATCCAAGAGGAATTTACATAATTCGGGTTTTAAAATGCATAAATAATATATGTGAGTTGATATGTATTTATTAATGCATTGAACTGGCATTCTGACGTGTCGTATGTCACTAAACAGTGTGATAAAACAAAACATAAACGTCTTTTATTTTGGAAACCTTTAAAACTTGAACGTTTAGGAAGAACTTACTGTAAGTACGATATAATGACATGCATCATTTTATGATGATGGTTCCAAAGATTATTGATTTGAATGATCCGTGCTGAATTGTACCTTATTATTATTATGTTCATTTGTAATAATAAGATTGCTAGAAAATGATGACAATATATTTTACACGCTGACCTATACAGCAGAAATTCCTATGCATGAACAAATTGCATTTAGATACTGACGGACGACTTATCACCGACTCAGCCAGTTCAATTTAAAAAGAAATATCATGACGCTTTGTTTGCACCTATCAATTAGCACAATAATATATTTGTCCACTTGACACTTTCTCCCGAGTTAAGTGATAATTATAACATGTGAAATTGGGAATAAAGCTGTCAAAGATAAAATGCGTACATTTCATTTTGCCCCAGAAACCTACATACATTTTATAGTATTTTGTTATTGATTCTTTAGTCATCCAATCACTTGTTGCTGTTACAAGTTCATTTGCTATTGACCTTTCAGCGACTGCGACCGTGTTCTTTCTCTCTAACGAAAAGGAACTTTGTCAATTTCGTAGTTTTAAAAACAGTATTAAAATGGATCTTGGAATAATTTGTATTTTTGTAATATCCGGATATTTATTTCCGGAAACATTTGCCCACACTTCAGTAACAAAAATAGCTCAATACTCACGTTTACCACCAGCTCAACGTAGTTACATTCCAGCAGAGTCTGGGGTCCGTCGTAGGATCAACCCGGCGTGGGTTAAAAAATACTGTAGCGATTTTGCAGCTCACGCTGATAATGGAGTTTATCCCTGGTCAAAAAATAAGCTATTCAAAAGAGCATCAGACGGGGATGACAGTGCGGATTCAGGTGATGGAGGTACTATTTTCTTATTTAAAAAAAAATACAATTAAGAAAGTACTCTTGATGCCACATATAGTATGTCAATTTGATTTACTGTCATAAAATTTTTTTTTAAAGATTCTACATCACCCGGAAATGATGGCAGTACCATGACAATGACAACTCTAAAAGGACTTTTGAAACGCATTCCTCAAGTTAACTTTTACAGTTCCATTCCAAACGCCGTCGGTGTTGTTGGCCAGGGCTTCAGTGTTTTAGAAAAATTGAGTACTGCCATGGGGACCCCACTTCCATATTGGATCGGATCTTTACCCATTGTATTTTTCGGAATTGCACTTATTTTCATACCTGACCTGACTACACTCAATTTACCTGGCTTTTATCCAAGTGGTGCCGGTGAGAATGATCCTTTGGCAGCCTTCCCGCGGTTACCAAACCTGGACGGTTTACCAGATGTTGACCTTAGTTTAAACGCTGATAACATACCACCACACATTATTCCAGTTGGAGCAGGGGGAAATTCATCTCAACCAGCGTCACAAACATCAATAGCATCAGATGGTACTGATGATGATGCCTCAAATAATGCTGAATTGGACCGTCCTACATTCAATCCAACCAATCCTAACAGTTTTATTGCACCACGAAGAAGGGTAGAACTAAATCAACTACCCTCTCAAACTTACGTGCCACCTCCATATTCACAATTTAATAATAATAATAATGTCAATCGCTACAATAGTCACAGGCCCACGTAGTGCTTTAATGAGCATTTACTTATGTATGTATATTTTTAGATATATTTTTATTTACAATTGTTAATAAAGGCAGCGTTTAAATTACTAGATAGTAACATAGCATAAAATAATTGAAACACTGTCGAAAGTACAAAGTACAAATCGTGTACCACAAGTGTGAAATTAGACTATTAAACCGGGTTATATGTACATATGTGCATGTCTAAAAGTAGGAGCCAACCTGCTACGCAAGCATGCATTTTCGAGCATGGCACTCAGAAAATTAGTTCAGTATTTTCCCCCAATTTGCTTACATATTCCAGATTCGGTTTCTAGAATCTACTCATCCAAAATCAACTTACTTTATAACATACACACATGTACAAACATAAAATCATCAAAACGGCCAGCAGTTTTAATACTAAAAACATAGTAGCGTTATTTGCTTATTATTATTGCATTGATTTATACTAATTATAGTGATCTGATATAATGAAGTTGAGTCGCTCAGCTAACTATTAATGTTCTTTCTTGGACAATGAAGAATACTACACGTTATAGTGAGGAGTAACATTCAACATTGTTGCTGAAAAGGGTATCCATAGTTTGGAAATCTGCACAAATAGTTTTTTTTAAACAATAAATAATTTTTTTTTTAATCTTGCATATATTATTAATATAATTATTAATATTATTCTCATACTTCCGTCAGAGGATTGGAATCGCAATTCAGAGAGGCAACGTCGCCAGCATCCTCGGTACAATACCCTCGGTGGATATCCCCATGGACGAAATATTTTATTTACAATAATTTTTTGCGTTTATACTTATAATTTTGTCTGTTTTAAAATTGCACGTCTCCAAATAAAGTTTATAATTCACCATCATTGAAACAATGATTTTGGTCCTTCTTTGTCCAATAAATTTTTTATCGCGATACTATAAATACCAATCACCACCACCATGACACCTGCTCTGGGAATACTGACAGTAGTGGTATTCGTGAGTTCAATTCCGAAGTTGCTTTCCATTGATCCTGCCATGTGTGCCGGTCTTGGCTACAGCAACTTGACCAGTAAAGGGCTAGGACTACAATCAATGGGTGCTTCCTCCCTATTCATTCATCCTCTGAACACCTTTTGGGCTGCAAATCTAATACCTACCACTTACGCTAATAGAAAAGACATTATTGACATACGCATAGATAGTGTTGAGCAAGAGCTACCGAATGGAATCAAAAGCATTATGAAAGGATGGCTGTTTCTTTCTATAAAAAAGGCTTCGGGTGACCATTTTAGTGCTTTAGCAGTTTGGGCTACTGCGGAGTCCCGTCAAACTGTTGGAGAATTCGTTCACTTGCCTGTTAACGGTTGTGGTCTATGGACCGAGCCTAAAAACTACATCCCGTGCTCAGCAGTCGGTGTAAACTGGCCGATGAACTCAAATTTATTCGTTTACACATCTGATGGGACAGGGCCACCGGTAAAAGAGGTTCGTCTTATGTGGAAGATGTCAACTGGCTATTGTTACAAACCGGCTGTAGTGAAATTCAAGTAATAAGATTTCCTTTAGAGTTTGGTTGATTTAATTTTGGTAAATTTAGTTTCAGCAGATGTTAAACTATGGTGCGAAAACTTGCTTTCCTTTAGCTTTGTATTCAACTCAAAAAAATGGAACAACGTCAAAAGTGTACCAGAATTCGATGTGAAATCAGGTCGAAGGACGGCGGCTGGTATTGATACGGAACTTGGACCTATGCTTATGTTTAGCCAGCCTATGTTCATCGTATTTTATGGGTCTGCGGCTCCCCTGTTTGACCCAGCATCTCTCCAATGTAGACGTAAAAATGATGTGATGCGAAACCTCCCGTTTTGGGTCAGAACCAAAATTATACCATATCCAGAAGCAGGCAAGCCTGGTCCACCAGGAGTTAAAGTGGGTTCATGGGGCATTCGAGCAGAAGGTATAGCCTTGTTTTATAGGGAGCGATTCCATTATCAAACTGGTGTGGAAGATAAGGGCGTCACGTCATACATTGCCACCTGCAAACCGAACTGGCAAGGCTTCTTGAACTTTGGCGGACGCTGTGAAAGCATACCGAATGGCACTCACTTGGTGTATTCCAACTTGCGTACAAGCCCACAGTGCCTATTTCAAGACTGGGCTTTTGACCGGGTGGATGTCGCTTTGTTCAGTACGCGATCTTTTAAGGATGCTCTTGTAGTCCGGCAAAGTGATGTAAGCAGGGGTTGCGATCCAAGTTGTCTGCATGCAAAGCAAAATATCCCATCCAGAGCCGAAGTTATTCAAGTTTCCAGCCATCCCACTTTCAGAAGTGCTGAAACTGTAAATAATTTTGATAACATGCACCATGAGTACCGTGGGAAGTCACGTGGTTGTGTTAACAGAAATGACTCTGCTGAGGCCAACTTATTCGGTCTTTGCGTATACAGTGATGCTGGTCAACTGGTGTTCGGGGTTCGTCAGTGGCATGCGTTAGCGACGTTGTTTTGTGTGCTTATCATAGTTCCTACAATGCGCTTTATGGCTCAATACTTCAAAGGTCCCCTTACAGTTGAACCTGAAAGTGGACAGCAATACCTTCCCGTTAAATATTGGTACATTGTAAGTAATGCTCACGAATACGATTTCCATGGATCATTGTCTGGTTACTATTAATTTTCCTGATTCACTGTCACATTTTCTGGCTACTTCCAGGTACACATGTTCCTTATAATACCGATGTTCTGTCTGTTTGCATCTGCTATGACATCTGTGTTTAGACAGAGAAATGCGGTGGGGCATAGTAAAAGCCCGTATGCCACGTTTCACCGAATAGGTGGTTATATCTACTATGGTTTATGTACGTTTGAAGTGCTCTCTGGATTTCTACGACCCCTGAATATTCACCTGAGGAAAATCGCAATATTTATGCATTGGATGGTTGGAGTTATCTTGAATTATGGCGGAAGTAAGTTATCAACTAAATTATAATTTATATTTGTTATTTGTTACCAAACTTAACTCTAATTCCTAATTTATGTTGTAGCTTTACTGTGTATATTCACTTACGGAATTCCAGCGTCACCGATCACACACGTTTCCCATTTAAACAAGAGCGAGTTTTTAAAAATATACAATCATTTGGTTCCAGTGATTCTACTATTTTGGTTCTTGATGGAGGTGATCTTCCAAATAATTATGACAACGCGTACTGTCAGATTTGACAGGGTGCATCACATCACTAGGTCGTACTTTCCTATTTTTCTGCCTCCCAACGTGAATAATCGCGACTTACGCTTTGCGAGTGACTACAAAGTAAGGTTTTCTACGTATAAGCGATTTCCCGTAATTGTTTTAAAAAAATGTCTATTCATAGTTTGTTCATTTATGATCAACAGAAAGAAGAAGCATTTAACGCTAGAGCTCTTATGATTTACACGTTTTTGTGTTTAATGTTCTATGTCGTATGCGTTATTACAATGTTCCTGGATAGCGTGCAAGGTGACATTGGTCTGGGTCCAATGACTTGTACTCACGACAGGAATGACGAGTATATTGCGGGACGTGATAACACGCCATCCTTAACCAAATTTTATACTGAGAATAAATGCGAATATTTCCTGACCATATGAAGATCCGTTAATTTACTTTCCAAACAGTGCATAGGTGTATATAACTCTCGTTGAGACATTCTCTGTGTATTCAAATTATATACGAAATTTTGTTGGTTCATGTTCCGCTAAGTTACTACAGGTGAAATTCAAAATAAATCTTTGTGAATAAGAATACTAATATAATGTGTATTTAATATGTGGATAAATAGTATATATTGATAGTTACATACATTATGTTTATTAAATGTACGATATATGCTTGTATTTTTTGACGTGAACTAGTAATTATTTTCTTAGCTCTCATTTGGTCCAACTGTGATTATCCAGGTTGCTGCCGTTTTCAATTAGAAGAAATATTGGAAGCGAAGGGAATTTGCTTGAAGAGCAAACGTTGATATTTTTCTACAAATAATCATGGAGTGGACTGGAGAATTTCTAAAAATTTACAATGTACTTTACCATTTAGTTTAACTATTCGTAGAGTAGTTATTGAAATCGTTCTGAATGTCCATTCGTTTTCAGCCCCGGGGGTACACTTCCGTTATATAAATTTATGATGTACAACTTAATGTATTATTACGAAAATTGAGGTATAATAGCCAATATGGGAGAATTTTCACCAGTGGAAACGAATATGACAGCAGACAATCTCTACCCCCTCGCCAGGGGATTTCTACGAATAGTTATTCCAATCTGTTTACAAAAGCTGGTTTTGTTATATAAATTTACATAAAATGAGTAGACTTAGAATAGAAGAAATTTTGAAGAAAACTTTTAATTTACAATTATTATTATTTTGAGACGTGCTAAATAAAAATAAAAATATTTTTAATTCAGAATACACGGAATTTATTATTAACGACAGTTGATTCGAACACGAAAATTTAATTTTTCATTGAAAAATCAACAAAAAATATGCTTGGTTAAATGCCATAAAAATCAAATTTTCGCAGTATATTATTTGTCACTGGAAAAATCCAATTTATATATATTTCTTTTACTCTGTCCTTACAAAAGCTTATGTGCTCTGCCACATTTGTGACTTTGCGAGTTAGATTAGCCAACTTGGATACTGCATGGATGCATATCTGTATTATTCGAAGTTCCATATTTCTACATGACTTGTTGCATGCATACAACATACGGCTTGTTATGCAAAACTATTATATTAATCATAAAAAATCATATCAGTTGCCAATCTTGTTGATATGTTCGAAAATTATTAACCTAAACTCATTTATTTGGTGACTTAATGAATGTTGACTGTCATTGTTAGTTTGTTTAGTTTATGAGCTGATTAAAAACAAACTAATCGTAGTGTCACCCACTCACCCAGACGTTCACCAACAAATCCCTTAAAAATTGTGAACGAAAGAGCTTAGACTTACTCAAGGCGAGATAAAATCAGTATAGGTACTTGTGTTATTGGGGCACATTGCGACGTAGAATGAAGAATAATTGTCAGAAACGATTTATTTAACTATCAATCCTTCAATTATTTCACATAAATAATACAAGACAATATTTGCATGATAAATTTTAGATATTTTTTGTCATAATGTAAATGCACCAACGAGAACACCTCAAGTCAAAATGTACGTTTTTCAAAGGAAAGGAACTTGACATTGTCCCGATATGTTCAATCCTGAAAAGGCTATATGAGGCATTTTATCATTCCACAGTACTACCACCAAGACAGCATCTTAGATCTTTGAATTTTGAAAATATTTTTTTTAAATGTAATTATGAACGAAAGTCTACCATATTTTTTCTTGTTTATTTTCGAAAAAGGACTGGCTGGCCGCACTTCTAGCACGTGACATAAAATTAATTAGCAGCATCAAGAATCCTTAGACCTTTTTGTTCGTGCATTAGAACCGGAAGTTTAAACGATAAGATAGAATCATGAAGGAATACAAGAACTATATGCGTCATTATGTACATACATACAATATGGCATGTGAGAGGGTATTATAAGTGATCTGTTCATATTATTTAAATACGCATAATATTTACCATTTGTATATCATTATTTGAGACAACATTGGTTGCATGTGACATTAAGTACATAGTCAAATGAAAGTCACTCTAGATTTATAAACGCACTGGAAAATATATTCTTTAATAGATAATCAATATTTCTTGAGTAACAAAGCCAATATGACATTTTGTTTAATATACAAGGGTTATTTATTTCACATTTCACAAAAAAGGTTACAACATGTAATGTAACACTAAATTAAAGTAAATAAAATATTTCCTCCAACGATTGAGAGGGAGGAGGGGTTCCCATAACACAAGCAGCATTTCCCCTTTGGATTGCAATAC
>JAHZNC010004924.1:0-25092 GCA_027744095.1 Zhuqinia jingwanae | reverse complement strand
ACAATGTCAAGTATCTATGTACTTTGCAACAATGGCAAGTTGTTTAAAACACACACTCTCTCTAACCTCGGAAGTTCTGATGCCAGGGGTGTAGGGTTGCACATAAGAACGAAATTGACTTGCAGCTGTGGTGTAACAGAAGGTATTGCATTTAAATTTAAAGTTCTAGCTAAAGTACCTCAAACAAAATGTTACGATTCCTCCAGTTACACAATATTGTCGCATTGTCGGGATACCAGTAAGCGAGTGTATAAAAAGCAGAAGTTATCAGCAGAACACTTAGAAGTTAGACAGATGATTCTGAAGATATCGTGCTGACATAGACGGGCGGACGGACAACTTATCAAAGTCAATACTATAACTGATTTCAGCATATACGTAATAAAGCTGTAATTCCCTGTAACGGTCACTTGCTATATGTCATTGACGAAAAGATTATATTCAGGCATCTGCAAGTTTGATTCAAAGTCAAAGTAACTCCTGTTTCGTTCGTAGCATGTCAAGAGATATATCAAATGATTTGCGCTTGTTATAGGTTAAAGTTTAAAAGAAATAAAGCTTCCTCCTGGTGGGATTAGCAAGGTGGATGAAAATCAAGAGGCTTCGAGACCTTTGCCTCTAATGCCTGTATGCCAAATTTGAAGTAATTTGGATATTTCATTTTCCTTTAATCGTGCGGACACACACACAGACTTTTGCAAGTCATTACTACACTGTTGCACAGCTATGTAATAAATGAACCCTAAGTCATAAGTAGAAGTACCTAGTATCACACATTACGTGTAAACTTTTGATGATGATATGATTCGAATGAAAACCAAGATGATATTGGGTTTGTGTGTTGTATCTTCTTCCTACACAAGCTTCTTCGCAAGATGACACATAATGCTTATACTTTAGCATTGAATACTGTACTTTGAACTCCAAAGTTTGGACAACATTTTTAAGAAATGAATGGAACGCTTAGTTTGTAAAATACGAAAATTCGTTTCGGCTAACTTACTTAGCACTGCTAAGTTAGGAGTAGACTTTCCAATTCCAAAGAATAGTTTTAAAGCGATTAAAATAAAGACGCATGCATGGCACATTTTATGCAACTTTTTATTATTTTCTTGACGCAATACTAATTACACATACATTTAACCAATTCACGTCATTCAATTATTCCTTTTGTATTTTGTATGACATACGATAACAGCGCTGAATATTCGCTGTACAACTGACTGACATGACAAGCTTTAAATGATTCTCCATAAACTAATCTTTGGTAAACAAGATAAGGATGAAACAAGTACATTGCTGCACCTCATCAAAGCTTTTACTGATTAAAAGCACAAAAAACGTAAAATGTCAACAAATAAGAGCAAATGAATAAGTATAAACATTCAAATCATAATTCTGGTACTAAACGTGTGTTATGTTCGTTTCACACTTGGACAATAAGTTAGTAAGCATTATATGTATATTATAATGCGTCCGTGTTTCTTCTTTTGGCATTATTGGTATCAGTAATGATTCATCATCATCATCATATTATTATTATTATTATTATTATTATTAATAATGTAGTACACGTTTTACAATTCATGTACATTTCAGGTCATGGAATTTTGCAGCCTTTGATGAATCGTCCTCACTGCAGCGATCATACGAAACATGGCCGAATGTTATAAAATTTCACGCTTTACAGCGAAATAACATTTACCAGCCGTGAATAACTGTTCTCGGGGCAGCATTTGTCATGAAAGGAGATACTGCTGGTCAGGGCGTCGTCCCACTCCGCACTATCCTGCGAAACATACTAAACTTAATTGATAGTTTTGAAACCCGTTACAAAGAGGGACTTGATTCATATGATACAGAATTTCAAGTAAGTTGCAAAATATATTATTTTAATTGTTGCATTTTTTAATATTCGTTTTTATTTGAGACAGGCTAAGTCGATTTTCATGTTTTCCCATTCCATATCATGAATGAGATACAATTAAAATTAACAGTTTTTAATTTGCAAAAATTTATATGGGATTGTAATGTCTTTTTTTTATCTCAACAGGAATTAAAGCAGTTCAGTGAGAATTTGAAGTCAGACCCCGGTTACTTGAGTAAAGAGGGAGAAAAAAGTGTAAATAGGAAGAAAAACCGTTACAAGGATATTTTACCCTGTAAGCTTTGAAATGTGCTAACTTGTAATTTTTATTGCGCACTTAAAGATATGTATGTTGTTATTATTGCATGCATAGCTTGCTTCTACTAACCTAATTGAACCTCTGCGTATTTCTATTTCATCTGCAATACATAAATGTTACTAATTATAATTGCCTTCGTATGTATAACGGTTTCTGGAAGTAGGTTTTACATGCACACACGGAAACCAAGACACTACTCTAGTTGCTACTTTAATAATCACCCAGATAACACTGCTGCTTCACATCCTTTCTTTCAAATAAACATTTTTTTTTTTCACATTTATATAGTCGACTACACTCCCAATATTTTGGAAAGTAATGATTGTTATCAGTCTTACAAAACTAGGTATGCTCATGTATTTCAAAACACTTTATTAACATGAAACTTTATTTTTCCATTTTAATCTTGTTGCAGCATAAATGTGAAAATTATTGGGTAGAGGAAGAGGGTGTTGAAAGGGAGTTTGGATCTGTCACAATATGGTTAAAAAAGTGCCGACAAGTGTGTCCGGATTTTTTAGTACGAACCATGAAAATTAGGTACCCGAATTCTAAAGGAGAACCGGGTAAGCTGATGCAAAACATGATGAAAACTAGTACATTGTACTTGGAACATGGTCTAACAAATTTCTAACGTTTTCCCAAATATAGAGGAGAGAAGTGTTTGCCAGTTCCATTATAGTGCTTGGCCTGACCATGGCGTTCCTCTAAAAGTACGTCCTTTGTTGGATATGGTAAGACTTATACGAGATTGTCAAACCTCTGAAACGTTACCGGTGTTGGTTCATTGTTCTGCTGGATGTGGGAGAACGGGAACTATATGTGCAATAGACTATGTGTGGGGTTTACTTAGGCTAGGGGTAAGAAACAATTTTACTTTAATTATCAAGGTTAGTACATGTTTCTTTCAATATCAGTTATACAATGAAGTTTCTCTTCGGGTATTTCCAGAAACTCACTCCGGATTTCAGTTTATTCAACTTAGTCCGTGATATGAGACGACAGAGAATAGCAATGGTGCAAACAAAAGACCAGTACATCCTAGTTCATCGAGCAGTTAGAGAATTGTTCGAGGAGCAGTTAAAAATTATTGATTCCCATCCGTACGCCAACGTTGATATAAATGGACTTCCAATAGATTTAAAAACGGATTTGGAGGAACCGGTGTATGAAACAGTGCAATTTGTTTCAACTCCTCCAAGACTATGTGAAGACCAATTGCAAACACGTGCGAAAGTTCAGGACGAGAAGCCACCGTCCCCTCCTTCTGACATTATGTCCTCCACTGTGCACGAAAAATACTTTGATACTCATGAAAAAGCAGGGGAAGATGAAAAAATAATCAAACGGAATGGCAGTAACAGTAGTAGTAGCAGCAGTAGTAGTTGTGGTAGTAAAAATATCAGTAAAGTCATGCCAACACCACACACAGCGTCGCAGGATGAGATTATTACACTAGAAAGTAAAACTATATCAGATAACGAAGTAGTCGTGGACAGCAAACGTGGAGGTAAAGTAGAAACCTCAAGCAGTAAACATGCGAGTGGATCTTCCTCAAAATCATCCTTACTACGGAATCCAAGTATAGTTAAACTCAAAGCATTCTTTGAAAAATCAAAGGAAGATAAGGATAAGAAAATATTTCCGGGGCTAAGCCGGGCAAAATCTGATGTATCCTCATCGTCCAGGTTCTACACAAACTTCACTTCAAAGTTCACATCTCCCGGAAATCGCAATCAATCGTCGGAGGTGAAACACGCTGACTCGTCGCCACCTAAAGTTACGGTGCGGGAGAAGACTCCTGTAGAAAAAATCAAATCTAAGCCCGCTATCCTTACCAAACCTAATATTTCAGTGAAGAGAAGTAAATCTTTGAAAATAATCAGACCGGTGGACGATCCTAGGGAAAATGTAAATTTATTATCTAGTGTTAGTATAAGTTCGGATGTACCAGATGGCCCCTCTAAACTAACACGAGTTTGTAACTCATCGCAGCCCCATCCTTTAGAACCTAATCCTATTAAAGTAAATGTGCAACAGGTAGAAATGCCAAAACTTCAAAAGCCTGTGTCAAAGTCTGTGAAAACAGAATCGTTTAAAGCTACCACGAGTCATGACCGTGATAAAATACTTGTACCAGAAAACAAGGACAGTTTTATTAGACGAAAACCTAATGTAGAAAATGAATACCAGAAAATTCAACCACCGAAAAAACCAGACGTTCCTTCAAAGTCTCACCTATTAGACAAAGTATTTGTACCCAGTTCAACTGATGTCTATGGCACAACCAGAATAAAAATAGGTATATCCATGGATGACTCGCATAACGACAGAGGAAAAGGTAGCCATTCCAGAATAAACGGAAAAATAAAAAAGTATGGAACTGTCAACTCAAAAATGTTCAGTTCTGCCGGAGGTGGAACCTTGTTAACGCGTAGTCAAAGTCATGTGTGGCAGCCGTCTAAGCCACAAGTGCCAGTTAGAATATTTTCTGATGATAATTTGTCACAAATTGGAACAGTGGATAATGATAGAGCAGTAGCAAATAATGAGCCTAATCATCATCAAGGGTTTGATGAGCCAGATGGGGTACGGCTCCTTCGCAAGCAGTCATTGCCAATCACAAAAGTCTTTTCCTCAAAAATGAATCCTCTTACTACGCCGACTACAATAAGTTCAGAAATAAAAGCAAGGGAAGAGCAACAACCTCGATCGTTAACATTAACGTCACATTCTTCATTTCTTGAAGCTCGCAAAAGAGTACCTAAAACAAACCCGTATGCAAATTACAGCCCATCCAATGATATAAGAAATTTCAAAGACACGTCTCATCTACACTCAATGGTGAAACTGGGCCACGATAAAGGAAGCTCGGCACTTTTGACGCAGTTCCACTTTGGAGAAAGCATACCACTGCTGAAAAATGGTAATGGGAATTCCAGTGTGATAAGAAATTCTTCAGAAAGTTCAAGTAATCCAGGCACACCAAGAAATTCACTACCGGGCACTCCTACTCAATCCACAGACGTCCTATATTCTCCGCTATCTCTCAATGCTTCTGGGAATTATTCGTCAGGACGAAATCAATCAAAATCCATTTTAAAGGGATCTCTTTCCAGTACCCCGTCAGAGTCTGACGAAAGGCTAGATCTGAGCAAAAACCCATTCCCTTCATCCTCCGCACAGTCTCAGGTCACTACTAATATTACTGGACCGCAAAAAATCAGTTCGGTGAGAACTGCTCTGGGTGTGAGAGAGCGGAGGAATAGTTTTCGCCAAGCGGTTTGGAAGGAGGATCAAAGAGGTCCGAAGGAAGATGATAAAACAGAAAATATTTACATAACGACTACGTCCTCCGTCCCATATTTCATTAAATCCTCCGCAATGCCTATGCATCATAATGTCCCAATATCTAACACTGTGTCATCGTACGTGCCACCGACCATTTCAACAACAACCAACGCAATGATGGATAGGACTTACAAGGATTATGAGCCAATCTGGCCTGATCCTACGAGTTCCACTAATGCATTCAAAATTGGTGTTTCAAACTCTCGTCTCAATCATACAGAACCCCATTTAATAGGTGATAAATCTCACCGCATTCATAGCTCCAATTCAAGTTTTTCTGTTGGTAAGACTTTTATTTGAAAACAATACAATTCTTATTTATGCTTATAAACTTGTATGTTTTTATTTGTGTAGCATTGTATTGTACAAAGTTTCATTGTATTGTATTCTCAAGCATGTGTATATGACAAAATTATGTATGTATGTATATATGTATGTTGTATGTATTTATGTTGTATGTATAGTTGGCATTTTAAAATATTTTAGGGGATGATAATCCAAATTCAAAAATGAAACAAAACGAGATGGAGTCCAAGGTGCAAGATCGAATGGAAGAAATCAAGGTCCTTCTTGAAGAACTGAAGGCGCCAGGAAAGCCGGAGGGATTTGCCCACGTTATGAACAATTCCAATGCAAGTCGAACCTCGCAAATTCCTATGCGAAAGTTCAATTCAAGTTTAAGCGAGAAACATCCCATTGCTGGAGAAAAGCTTTGTCCGTCTGGAGGATCTGTCTCCGCAGCAACCGGTTTAAAATATCATAGGTCGCTAAGGGCCCCATCTAGACCACAATATCAGCCAGGATTTGCATGCTTCACATTTAAAAAACCATCATCATTTGAGTCAATCACTGATCAAGTCTACGCGGAAGAAATGATGGTATCCAAGATACCAAGTAGAGATAATTCAAATGCTCCAGATTCCGTGAGAAATAAAAGGGAATACAGCACTCGCGACTTGGAGGACCCTTTCCAACAAACGGAGCGTTCCACATTGCAAAACCATAGGCTAAACGATTACGTATCGTTAAGGACGTGCAAAAGTTCTGCTATTCCTCCAAATGACCGAGAAGCTACTAGGGCTAATCATAAAATCCCTGATCATACCACTTGTAAAGAGTCTCGTCCTTTCCATGCGCCTCTCAGTAAAAGTGATTCAACACCTATTCCACCTCCAAGAAGTAAACGCGGTACATCAATGAAGAGGGATCAAGGGTCATATGTAAACGTTACACCGGACCATCATATGTTTTCGGGTAGTAAATACGGGTGGCGGGGTAATGAGTCAGTAACAAATGGAATCCTAGACAATCATGGTTTTTCAAATGGTACTACCATGCCAGCAACGACAATCGGAATAGATCGATCGCCAGATTTCGAACGGAGTCACAATCACAATTACCAAGCTAATGGTCAAGAATACGCAAGAATATCAGATACTGGATCTACACAGTACAGCAACAGTAATAATAATAACAGCAGCAATGCTACTTCTCCCAAAGCAATTATTCGGGCATTGGGCCTTTTCCAAGCAAAAGCAGCGAATGTGAGATCCAGGTTTGCCAATTGGAGTGAAAGCAAGGACCGACCTGGCTCCAAACGCACCAATTAGTCTCTATGATAATGATGAAGCTTTAATAATACAGGATACATTCCTAACGGATATTTAAAAATCAGTCTGATAGTGACGAAATTTTTAATATTTGTCTTTTGGGAACATTAGGGTCTTCAGTATTTGTGATTTGCTAGAGTTCACTTCAGCAATCATTTTAAACTAACTTTACTGCATAATCACTTGACAATACTTTTTTTAAACTGTATATGTATTACTTTGTATCGATCTGTTTGAGATTACGCACGGTACCTTTTTAAAACTGTACATGTGCATGTTCATTAAATGTAATATTTGGTGTTAAATTTTAAGTGTTAGAGATAATAACCTTGTCAAAACAACTGATTTTTTGAACAAAGATAACGTTTGAGACAAGCAAATCGAATAAATTATATATATTGATTTTGACTGTTTTCCAATTGTACTGCTTTATGAAAACTAATTACATATAAGATATGCTATTTCTGGGAGACTTCATAAATAAGCAAAACCAAATACTTCACGTCATTCTCATTAATTGTAGTTAAGGTAAATATGTGTAACGATGTAACTATAATATAACATATTTTGACAACTAAAGTAGTTTAAGAAATACTAGCTGGTGCATAAATATATCACTGGCATGTAAAACAACATAAAATTTACGAGTACATGATACCTACATACATGTACATATATACATGTTATATGTGTGAAATGATTGAAGTGATATTTAAACGATAATTAATCAACGCAGTTTTTGCAGTTTGCCGTCCCAACGATAATATGAAAATAATAATATTATTACTTGATAATTGTGTAATTATATATTGTGCTTAATCTTTCAGCTCGCAGTGAAGATACAAATCCTTCATTTTACATTATTACTTTAAACATAAAAGTAGCGTACGTTTTTCAAATCATTTTGATTTATAAATTTATACACATATGTATTATACATATTCATTGTATATGTACTCTCCATGTTATTGTTGTAAGCATTACTGTTGTGACTGAAACAATCTTCGTAAGTACTTAGACTGAAAACGAATAGTTTATATAAATAGAAAAATAGTTTCTGAGAGATAATAAACATATATATGATAATATTCATCATTTTAAAATTTTAAAAGAATAGTACGAAAGTTAACCACTAATTTCATTATTGATTATTTAGCATGATTGATTGCAACGCCAATGGAATTACAATTTCATGTTTTTTTAAACAAAACTTCCACACTGGGTTGAACAGATTTACGGATATTTAATTGATTAAAACGTTTTAAAAGAGCGGACAACTAAGGAGCTGTTATTTAATGGTCAGTTATATCAATTATTCGTGGAATCATGAGTATTTATTTTATTTGTTATGTACGTTTGCACCATTAAAAATGTTATCTACATGAACCTGCCTCTTTCTGTTGTTTTACATTCTTCTCACCCAAAGCATAGTAATTAGTAATTTATTTATTTACGTGTTAAGCAATATCAGTTTACACTGTTTTTCGTATTCTAATACGGAACGTTTCGTCGTATTCCTTGTCCAAAAATATTAGCCAAATATCAGCATATCAATTTTTATTTTTAGTTTGGTCCCAAACGAATGATAATGATCCACAGACGAGTGAGAATGGAATGCAGGGACGACAACAAGCCTTCATGAATAATTGATAAATTTTACTTGCAACACTAGATTAAGTTTAATATTCTAGGACACGTAAATTTTTGTTTTCAGCTTATGTGGCAGAGTTGTTTCTCAAATTTAATTTTCTAAATTCTAGCAAGTACAACCTAAATATACTCCGCTATGTTAGCTTATACTTGAATATAAATATTTCGAAAACTACTTTACATTTCGAAAAAGTAATACGTTTCCTTTGTAGAGAATTCAATTCTCTGTTGAATGCAAGAGAAATCATGTCGATTGACCTACACACGGCGATTGACGGCCTACAGCACCGCCAGGCCAGGCATTTTAAAACAGGCATACAGACATTCCATCCGTGTTTGTTATTCCGATTAAAACAGTTAATTTTAAGGGGATAAGGCCTCGACACACATGCATTTTAACCCCTATGGGTTTAAGGGTAAAAAACAAAACTGTTTGCTTTCTCTTCACGGCGTTGAACAGTTGAACCCCAGCGGGCATAAACTTAGTACACATTACACATGTACCTAATGGTATTTTGTAATTGGATCACGTAATAAATTATTTTACTGTGGTAAATTGGGGTTTTATGTGGATTTTTACACGCTGAATACGAATGTACCATCAGTTAACTTGCAATTCCTCGCCAACAGGGTGCAGCAAAATATTTTTTTCTCCTAAGCTGGCTATATTTACGGGTTTTGAACATTCGGTGGAAGATTATGATTGTTCACCCCCAGGGGAACACCGTCGGGGGATGAACGTGGTATAAGCTTATGTGTGTACCAAGTTTGGTGCAAATCAGGTTTTTTTCATTATTATTATTATTACGAGCATAAAACAATGCTAGTTATAAAATCCTTCTGTTGATCCTATGTGGCTATATTTATATATTTATTTATGTATTCAGAGATGGTAACAAATACAATTACGTAATTGAATTACGTAATTGTAATTAAGGCCCGATGGAGTAGGAGTGACTTTAATATTATATTATACTATAATAATGTGTTAATAAAATTTATTGCATATCGGTGAAAGTAACATCAGTGGGTTTTCCATGATATTTCACCTTCTACCTCGGAGGTGTTGACATGGGAAATCGGAATGAAAATGGTACTGGGTTAAAGACCTTGTGCTTTCATTGGTATTGGGACATTTACTTGAAAGCTTTGTAGCTGAGGGGGGAGGGGGTAATAAAAAACGTGACAGTTTGTTACATAGGGGTGGGGGCCAGCAGCTTGCATGACGTACGCCGTTTTCCGTTGGGGTAGTACGTATATTACGTGACTATGACGGGGGGGGGCATGAAAAAATTGTGACAGAGATGTGACAAGGGGTGGATTGGGGGAAAAAATCATGAAAATTTTCAAAGCTTTAAAGTGAATTTCCCCCATGCACCTGGTTTCGTGCGAATCTGAATGTATATGGGTTATCCATGATTTTGACCCCTACCTCGCAGGTGTTCACAAAAGGGAATGGGAGTGGTACTGGGTTAAAGACCTTGTGCTTTAATTTGTATGTACCTGGTTTTATGCAAATCAGTATATATACATGGGATTTTCATGATTTCCCCCGATTTTCCCCATGGGGGTATAATGATAAACTTGGGGAACTGAAACTTAATAGGGATCGTGACCTCCTTATACGATACATGTGTACCAAGTTTGGTGCAAACTGAACTATATGGTCAGAAGAGGGCAAACATACATACTCATACTACGTACATACATCCACAGTTTGAGCTAGGATCTTAAAGTTGAATTAAATATTTGCAATGCTTGTTTCTGAAGTTTAATTCTTAATTGAATTCATAGAAAATGAAAATGTAATTTGTAATACACTGTGTATATTCAATTACGTAATTTGTAATACACTGTGTAATTCAATTACGTAATTTGTAATACACTGTGTAATTCAATTACGTAATTTGTAATACACTGTGTAATTCAATTACGTAATTTGTAATTACAAATTTCTTGAAAAACAAAAGTAATTTGTAATTGAAGACTGGAAAAAATTAAGAAGTAATTTGTAATTGAAAGCTGGAAAAAATGTATATTTCCCATCTCTGATTCGTCAACGATATTGCAACGTACGTAAGTACCAACTCTGATAATAATTTCTGCACCGTCAAATTAACTCAAAAATTACTATCTCAGAATGAGAGTAAAAAATATTTTTGCAGCGTTAAAATCTCTCAAATATTAATATCTCAGAAATACCAATGATTTCAATTTCAATTAAATGAATGTTGGATGCTCGTATATTACATATTACATCTTACTAGAAATTTTATTTTAATAATCAAATTAGTCATCTATTCCCAGGGAGTTGAAAATTATGTTAATTTGAGATCTTCCTCTAAGGTATCTTTGTACCAAATTTCGGTCAGATAGGTTGAAAAGCGTGGTCATGAGAGCTCGCAAAATGCCCCATGAGATCTGGCCTTGTAATAAAAGATTCACTATTACCAAAGCATGACAGTCAACAATCTAAATGGTTCTTTTGTAGTTAATGATATAATTTTTTAAGCTGTTAATGTCCGGTCCGCATTATAATAAGCCCACGTACAAAGTTGAAAGTGATTTTTAGCGCGTTAGCATTTTAAAAAATATTATAAATAGTAGTGAAACTTACTTAACAATTAGATTTTCAAGCTATATGATTACAAATTTATTAAACTACGCGATATATTGTATTATCCAAATGATCATCATTACGGAGAAATGGTAATTAATTTCAATTAATTTTAATTTAGTTTTCTGGGAAACCAGATTTTCCAAGAAACTAAATTACAAAGTACACAGTGTAAGATTTTTACTATTTGAAATTTCAACTGCAATGAAACTCGAGGGTGGTGGGTTCAATAAGTTCTATATAATATGTTATCCATATTTCTTGAAGCTGTACTAGTGAAATTTTGTGTGTAAACATTTTTACTTTTTTTGAGTGTAATGCAATCGCATGCTCGGGCATCGAGGGACACAAAATGTGTACTAAAATGTTAATATTCACTAAAATGATAATGCATATGAAAATTTAAATCATAATGCTGTTGCATAGTTTTATTTGATGCTAAAAAGAATTTTTATGACTTAAATGAAGTAGCTAGAACAATCGGTTGATCATCAAATCGTTAATAAATAGTTTATCATCGCCCACTGTACAGCAGTCAACTTTTAATTGTCTAGCTTAAAAATATGAAGAACTGTAAGATAGTGTGCCCACGTCGCAGCAAGGGAAACCAAAACATACATTGTAGATAGTGGAGCAGTTAAATATATTCATGTTTGCGTAATTTTCCTCCGGTGTTCTGACATAAAAAACGGAACAAGAAGTGTGCATAGTGCATGAGTACACAGCTGCTTGTGACATATTTGAATGTGTTTGTTGCGCTGGATTACAAATTACGTCAGCGTGTATTTACACCATCATAACAAATCGAAGTCACCATTTTACCATCATATTCGTAATTAGAATATGGAAATCTACTACATAATATGTAGAATATACTTCATGCCTTATCTTTTCTAATGATTTAACATCTTCCATTGTAAGCTCGTAAATATAGTAATAGTAATGACCAACATCAAGAACATTTATTAACCTCGACTTTATATCATTGATTTCATATAATTAATGCTTATTCTTACAGTTACGAGACTTGGCTTAGTTGTAAAATAGTTCATACTTGAAAACAGTCAAAATTATCTAACGTCACTAATTCACTGTTTTTTAAAAGAACCACCAAACTGAATATCTTCCTCACTATCTGAGGCTTGTCGCCTACTTTCCAATTGTGCTCCCCAACTGAGTTGTTGCGGGTTCGAACCCTCTGCTGGAGATTCACACGCATTCCACATAGAAAACTAAACGAAAATTTTGTTTAAATGATGTGATATAAAATTATATACTCTTTAATTCGTAACAATTAAAATTTACTTAAATTCATGTTTCTCTTACTACGTTTCGTTTTTCGCGAACGTTTTTAGCTAAAGGTTGTGAAACCTCAGAATTGATGAAATACGGATTTTTATAATGGACTAATAAAAAGTGAAATTTAGAGCGTTCTTCTGCTGTAAACTTGTGACCTCGGTCTAGTATCCACGGGTTCTTCCACACCATCTCAAATCTTGCTTGGGTGTCGGGAAGATATGGATATACCATTGGACACGCCTTTGGCTTCACTGGAGGCTTGGAGTAGTCATGATGAACTAAACACAAGGATGATAATGGTAATGTTACTTATTGTACTAATTCAATCAAAACCTACGTAACTCACAATTAAATTAATATGTAATACGTACTTAGTGAAGTGTACTGTGAATATTCTGTTGCTTTAGGTTTGGCTTTGACTTCGATTACTTCTATGTCGGGTGATCCTGGCCGAACGTAGGTAGTAGGATCCAACATCCCCGCTAAAGGTCTGACGTCGTTTGGGGACGCAATAGTTGTTGTTGTGTTGGTGTTGGTAGACCCAGATCCACTAAGTTTCTTCTTTTTAGGTTTTGGTGGGGCGATCTGAGAATATAAATAAAAAACAGTTAACTTTTGGCACGTCTACAAGTTCAGACAATTATTTTATTATCGTTAAAATTGGTATAAATTAACTTACCTCTTCAACGGGTTCTTTAGGCTTCGTTGTTGATACCTTTTCTTCACTCTTTGCCAGTTTATGAGCCGCAAGTAAAGCGTCAAATGACTGACTTCTACCAACAACAGCGCGACGGGAAGCTACTGAATGTGTTTTGCAAGTTAAAGATCTTTTACAGGGAAAACTTGACCCTGAGACCACTACGCCACAGTGCTTGTCAGGGTTGAAATCCCTATCCTTTAATGGTATGACCTTTCTTGGTTCATCTTTATCGCGTTTACGCTTCTTTTTCTTCTGAGGACTAGATTTTTCCTTTTCTTTATCCTCTTCCGTAGCATTAAGTCCAGAGTAGTAAACAGCCGTCATGTTAACTATACGTGAGCTGCTTTTCTTTACCTTTTCTTCCTCTACAGAACTCTTACTACTACTATACGAAATACCCAACCCTGTGGACAAACGATGAGGTGTTTTTGACTGCCCACTTGAAGACATAGCTGACAATGCGACCACTGGCTTAGATACCGTGACAACAGTTGATGATGCAGTACTGCGTAGGTGATGTTTGTTCGGACTACCGCCGTCGTTTTTTGATACCGATACCGTAGATTTACTCTTCTTGCTGTTATCCGTACTACTACTACTATGACTTGAAACTGATCCATTATATGTTGAACTACCATGCTTGGATTTTGATTTGCTGTAGGAATCATGACTGCTGGCCTGGCTATCAGATGATTTGTGATGGTGATCGTTACTCCGGGAATGTGAATCAAGTTTCAGTCTCTTGTCCGGCACATCTGCGTAAAATTTAAGATGGTCATAGTCTGGATCTGCCGCGGGTTTCGGTTTGTTTCCCGTATTACTTGTTGCGATTATATGCACGGTGTGCTTAGAGGTTCCATATGTATGAGTAATATTCGACATGAGTAAATCTTCCACCGACTCATTCTGACCCATGTCTTCAGATGGAATTGAAAGTGTATACGAGCCAGAGGTACCCTGGGCTGATTTGTGAGTTGATGCTTTACTGGGCGATCGAAGAGAGGATGACGACCACGTTGAGGAATGAGACTTTCCTGACTTCCCTCGGCTGCCCGACGAACTTATGCTTCCGGAAGTATGACTGCTTGCGCTAGTTGTGGTACTAGAACCACTTCGACTTTTAGTCATGTACGACGGTGGGGGTACGTGTAAATTTGAGTGGGATCGGGAACGATACTGAGATACGGAGTGGGATAAATATTCAGTCTTATGTGTAGTGTGTGAACCAGATCGACTTTTGGAAACCATTTCTGTGATAGCGGATGATCCTCGTAGACCATGAGACTTTCCATGTCCAATAGTCGAATGGGGAGACCTAAGCGTTATCTTCTTGCTATAGCTTTCCTTTACTTCGCCAACAGGGTGACAAGCTTTGCCCAAAACCTTGCTTCCAACGAATGCCAAATCGGATTCTTTGCATACAATAGCTCCTCGGGTGTCACCTATTGCAAAAAATAAGTATAGTTGAATTAGGTAACTAGATCATATAATTTCTTTTTAAAAATCAACTCCCAAAAAAAATTAACTTACGTAGAAAGTGTTTATTAGCATGTTGTATTTTCAACAACCAGCCACAAGCTGGACATTTAGTAATTGATAAATAGTCGCTATCCGGAAAGAGCCCAAATAACGGAACATCTGTAAGATAATTTACAAAAAAAAGGTTGGTGAATTGCAAAGAAATGGTATAATTAGAGCAATCAAAACTGTTAGTAGACTTACATCTTGGGGGTAGAGGTGTAGATTGATGATGTACTCGATATTGCTCAGGTGGAAGAAAACCATCACGCAATTTTTTTAGGTCTAAAATAAAGTTATATATAATTACTTTGCAGTTCCCAATAAACTCAATTGCTATCGTACATTTAGTGAAGGTAATAAATTACCCAATTCTGTAGGTTGTTCTGGAAGGTTCCAGGATGACCACGATTTTCCCATCAGTTTTTGCATTCTGCCGTCAGGATATTCTCTATGTTCCACCGCAGCCTCCTCCGCCTTCTCCTTCCTATGACGTTTATCACCGGACTTCCCAATTCTGACTGTGTTTAACGTCTGGCGACGTACAGCGGTTTAGGAAGTATCACTGCAAGGGGCAAGAAATCAAGAAACGAAGATTAGTATTTTGAGCTACATTCAATTTAAATAGTGCAAGTTTTAACAATGTTATAGTTAACTGTCATTCTAAGCTTAAACTTGAAGAAGAAATGAAAATTTACGGATTTTTTTTGAATTCTCACATTTTTTGCTGGGCCGGAGGTTGAATTTGAACCACGCTTTAGCTGTTGATGACCTAATTATTAATTTGCTAGCTGCAGAAACACGGTTTTTCCTAATTTTCCACTAAACGTAATAGCCAGTTTACCACTCAATTACGAATTTACTATCGTGTTGAATTACGATTTACACTGTGGCGCTCAATTACGATTAAACTGTACCGTTCAATACCTGTTAACACTGTCGTTCAAGTACGATTTAAAAAGGCGTAAGTAAAACAACTTACAAAATACTGTAAGCTACCTGTCAATGAAAGTTAATTTTAAGGTTAGTCTGTCTCCCTTTACACACTGCACCAGGGGACATGCACCAAAAGAAGACAAACCACAGGCGCTAAGGGATATATGTATATTTATTGTTCCACAATAAAATTTACTGAGTAGTATACAACGACCGTACATGAGGTTGTCCCTTCTCCAAGGAAATATGCTGCAGCAGATTTACGGTAGACTTACGCGGAAAGCTACTACAATAGGTATTTTATTTTATTTTCCGAATATTATCCAAGGTAGCCGTTAAAATATTGTTATTATTATTATTAAGTCACTTTTATTTGTTTTTGTTTCAGTAATTATTTCAGTTCGAAGCGCAAAGATGGTCTACAAAAATAATAGCAGGACTTAAATAAATTCAATGTTAACTTAATGTTGTCAATTTATCCGGCAAGAGTTGCTAACACATTCACAAAATTATATTCTCTTAAAAACACTAATTGCACTACAGCAATTAATATGATTCACTCGTTGTTGTATGTAGTCTGTATCCTTTACTATTGTCGTTACCTTAATAGAAGCCAACAAACAACAAAAGTGGCAAAACTTCGATTATTTCAGTACAATAATATAATAGTAAGGATTTCGTAAGGATAAGGCAACAACAAAATAATGCATATAATAATATAAGACTGATTAACTAATTCGTTTTAAATGTTCTTTATTAAATATATGCCAGGCATCATTACAATTAAGAAAATGTGGTTTGGTTTCTGGTTGTGAAATAGTATTCCACGTAATACAACCGGAAAATTTGGAAATAATTCGGCTATTCCAAATAATTTACAATGATAGTAGTAGCTATAATATCTTCCATAGTCACTAAACAATTAATCAATCCAATAATATAAGAGTTTTTACATATACAAGCAGACATCAGAGTCTATTGTTTTGTAAGAAACAGTTAACGTCTCACACTCTTTGCGCACGTATTTACAAATATTAATTTATAATTCAACTTTAGTCGTGTTTACTGCATTTCAGTACCAGCAACACCACCCAGTAAGATACAAACTATCCGAACACAATCTATTTAAAACACAAATCAGTTTAATATTTTTTTTTAAATGATGTGCTGTAACGTAATTTTGATATTGGGGATGATGATGAAAAGGTCTCCTTCTTCATATATAGTGAAGTAAATGTACAGAAAATTGGTAATACTGACTGGCTGTAAAAAAAATGGTAGTCGCACCAGAAGAAGAAGTGGTTGATGTGCTGCTGAAGAAGACAAGCATAAAAAACACCACCACCAAACCGAACTGCGTTGCTTTTCGAGTTAAGAAAGGGCTGTTCAATGTTCAATCACTTCTTCTCTCTTTCTTCCTTTCTGTGTACGTAGTCACGTACATTCATATCCCTTCCTTCAGTATAATTCAACAAACATGCAGAGCAGGCAGAGCCAAAGCAGCACAAGAGTCGAGTCACATAGTTCACTCACTGTAATTGTTGAAGTCGAAGAAGAAGCTCAAGCTCATATACACAAGATGCAGTGCGATGTCCGTCGGTGCGGTCGGCCTCTCTCCCTCAACTATTTTTATTATGGTATCAGTATCTATGTGCGTACGTACATTTTTAACTCACTCTATCCTTGCAATTTGATGTACATAAGTTACATAATATTGTAATGTAAATCATGTAGTCGAGTGTGTGTGTGTGTAGAAAAGGTGTACCGTATGATGATGATGATAGTGATGATGAAGTTTAATTTATGATAATTCTTAGCTTGCTTTTACTTGTTCTTCTTGCACTTGAAAAATATTATTCCTCTCTTCTGTCTCTCTGGTTATCTTTTAATTCTTAGTAATCAGTTTACATGAGATTGGGGGATGTATGATATGATGATGACATTCCAAATGTTCCAAGCCGACGTTGATGATGATGATGACACCCAAGATGATTTATGGGAGAGTAGAAATGGGTTCTTTCTTTGTAAATTGATAATGAAAAAGATATTGTCGCGGTACAAAGTTAATATTTAAGCTCAAGCTACAACTGCGTAGCTGTCTCGCTGCTTTTTCTTGAACCGAGCGAAGACGTGTTTTAATTTAAAGAGTTTTCTCTTGAAATATCAAATGATGAATTTTAGTATTTATTTAATTTGATAAGCAAGTGAAGCGTTTGTAGACGAAGGATGGTGGCCCAACAACATGAATGTACGTATGTATATACTACGTATGATGATGATGATGATAATGAATGTCAAGTCAATACTAGAGAGAAAGAAAAACAAACTATTTGAATAAGATGTCAAATATATATTGAAATACAAAAAAAAATTGAATCAAGGACAGCTGCTAAAAATCAACTCTTTTAATAAGATAGAATGTAAAATGATGATGGAATAGTGCGATTCAATCTCTCTTGTGAAATAGTAATCGAGATAATAATGTAGTGTTCGTAGAAGATAAAGCCAAGTAGTACTGAAATAAAATTGTACAGGGTCGAATAGACTAAAGGGACTTGTATGGAGGAGGGCAACATCGGCAGAATAACGGCAACGGCACGGAAGAACCAGACAGGAGCAATGAGTCGTTCAGCAAAGACTTCCATTTCCTCCTCAAGTCAGCCTTTTAAAAGAGTAGCATTTAGCAACTCACGTCAACCACACACAGTTACATATAGTAAGTACTAGCACACACAGTAGCATACGTAATAAGCACTACTAGTGAGTCTACAAACCCAATTCGTTCAGTTTATTATCTCAAAGAAAGAAGAAACATGAAGGAAGACGAATTCACACGGGCAGCTACTAAAAGAACAAATTTTACTTGGTCGGCATCGGAGAAGTCAACTTACGCTGCTTACTCCACTTCACGCGGATATATGCGATGTATGGATGTGTTCACTCAACACTTTTTCAAGGAAGGAGCAGAGTAGCTAAAATAGGAAAAGCAGGGTATTTCAGTCGGAGAAAGAGAAAAACACGGTAAACCGGAAGATAGGAATGTCCCAACATGTCACATGAAGCCGGATAATTACGAGCATCAAAGATTTGTGAGTAATAAATTACCTCTGTTGATCCTATGTGGCTTTATTTATATTTTTATTTATTTATTTATGTATTCGTTAACGACATTGCAACGTACGTAAGTACCAACTCTGATAATAATTTCTGCACCGTCAAATTTACTCGAAAACAAGCATCTCAGAATTATAGCTCGGGCTAAAAATTACAACACAAATGCGAATCGAACCATCTATTATCTAAACTTTTATTCCAAACTTAATTAAATCCAGAAGGCTTAGCTGTTTCGTCGGTAGTCAGAACCCATGTTGTAACTGAAATATTTGATTCCCTAGTTGCCTTATTGGCTTACAATTTACGAAGTTTCCACCCTGACTTGATTTATGATTACTAATCATGTTTCAAACAAACATTGCCATTTATTATCTGAACAGACGGTCGTCATTTTAATCTGTATTTGGATATATAACACCCTAGTATGTGCTGGGATTTTATTGCATAAAATGAATCACATTCATACTGTAAGAAAGAACCGCGGCGGAGTACACCTTTCCCGAACATTTTTAATTCGTAAAGTGTTGTCTAAAAAATTGGTTTAAACAATTGTTTATCAGTGTCAACTAACTATAATGGATAAGCCCTATAAAGCAAGAATTAACATTAATTATTAAAAATGAGCACATATAAGCGTCCAAACGGAGGAACGGAGGCATCTCTGATGATCCTAACAATTTTGTCGTACTGCTATAAGGCTGAGGTACTTATGGAGTTGGCAAGCTTAGCAAGGTAAGAAGCGGCAGGCGCTATGTCGTGTTACTTGTATCGTAGCCTATGCCGACAAAATACATTGTTAGGAGCAAAATAAAATCCCGTCTTTCTTTTCTGTAGAAAAGGGGAACGAAATCGGAAGGAGAGGCTCTGCACAAGCACATAACAATATCTCCTACACATCAATGTTATAAATGACGCCGTATACATACGGGGTGGACATTTCTTCCCTTACAAAAAAACGGCATTAAAAACATTAACAGATCAGCAGCATATAGACTACCAAGTATATCTAAGAACAAGTAAAATAAGAGGAAACTACTAACCCTCACAGTCGTTCTGCATAAAACTAGCTAGCCAGATAGACCATGTTCCACAACACAACACCATGAATCATAATATCATTTCATGCTCAGGAGTCCGACGGAAGAGACCACTGATAGGACGAAAGATTTTACCGACACCAAAGTAGTGGTGCTCGCTTTGCTGAATGATGAATATACTTTACTAAACTACAGTTGAATGCCATTTACGAATGCATTTAAACTTGAGTTTGAGTGTGATGCTTTTTTAAATGACAAAAACTGCCGAGTTGCATAACCTTGTAAATACGAAACGAAGCTCACTGCACTGCTTGGCTTCGTTACATTATCCGACTATCGTCGAAATGAAATACGAGTGCGTAGAATGCTGAAATGTGTCTTGTGTGTGAGTTGCTGTACGGTACAGGTAGAAGAGGAAGTGAAACGAAAAATCTAGTATAATAAGGGACAAGACCCCGAGGTACAAGGTTGGGTTGGTTGGTTAGATGGATGTTGTTAGATTTCGTCTTTGTCTTCTTGTTTGTTCCGAAAATGACAATCATGCTCTGTCGAGTCTTCTTTTCCCCTCTGTTACATCTGTTCATTTTTATATCCTTTTTTTCTATTGAAACAAAGAAATAAACCTTATTATTTAACGATAAAAAAAGGGATCGTAATGCTTTAGTTAAAGCTTTAAAAAAGAGTTAAATCTCTTATGCTCTAGTATGTTTGTACGAAATTTGGTGCAAATCCGATCAAAAATGTGGCCAGTAGAGCGCAGACATACGAACGAACGGCCGGAAAGATATTACGGCCATCCTGATAAATGATCGTTATACGATCCTTAATAATGCATTTGTTTTAATTCTTAGTGAATGTCAGATGTACTAGTAGCTGTGCAACAGCGTAGTAATGATTTACACATGGTTGTCTGTGTGTGTGTTTTTGTACGTCCGCACGATAACTTGAAAACGGTTTATCCAAATTACTTCAAATTTGTGTGTAAGCATTAGAGGTTTAAGGCTCCAAGCCTGTTGATTTTCAGCCACGTCGCTCATTTCCCGGTAAAGTTACGGTAGAAACGGTTAGATTTATTACATTTCATTAATAGCAAGTGACGTAATACGTCAGATGTATTATTCGATTCACTCACAGCTACGTTTCTACAGGTCTTACAGCTTCATTAAAGATCGTATAATTTCGTACAACGAACATTTATATGCACGTATGTATGTTCGCGATCTACAGATCACAGTTTTGATCGGATTTGGACCAACCTTGGTACACACATTCCTTATATGGAGTAAAAGACCTTTTTAAATTTTCAGCGCTGTACGTTCCGCCAGGGTTACTAAAATCATAGAATAACGATATAGTCACTGATTTTCACTAAATTTGGTACAAACATACTAGAGCACAATGTCTTTAACCCAGTACCATTTTCAGTGATCTTAGGTCATCTCGCTGCTCCCATCGGGGGACAAAAATCATGGACTAATGTCATAATATTCATAATAATATAATAATAATTAACTAATTATAATTAACAATAATAAGTATACAACGCTCCTTATTTGAATCGTTTAATAGGGTTTTTATTTAATACGAAATTCACATTTAAAAAACGCTTGTTTCTCTGTTTGTATGATTGATAACTAACGAAATGATACGTGAATGAGAAATGATCTCTGTTGTCTGCATTGAAACTAAAACAGAGATCATTCTTCTCGTTATCAATATACCGACAGTGTCGTATAAATATTTATGTGCGTAGTGCGTATGGTCTAACTACCCTGCAACCAGTTTAATGAACTGCAGTTGGTGAACATATTAATAGTTTTGTTTTACAATTTATCTGCTATAACTAGTATAGTAAGTAGTAATTACCAGACGATCTTGTCTTCTCCCCTTTCACGCCTAATCTTAGACGCCTCATTGTTCCTCTTACAATTTCCCCAATACTATCTTATCTTACGTAGCAGTTGTAGTCATGACTTGTCATAACACAAATATTGTATTATAGCTCGTAAATAAAGGTATTTCGTTGCAATAAATAAAAGATTAACTAGCGTTAAAAAATCAATTAAAATGTATTAAAAAATTGAAAAGCTATAATGGATCACTACGATTGATTAATTACCAGTACTCAATAATAGAATATACAATAGATAAGAACGCATTAGATTTGCCTATAATTCTAACTCTCACAATCAATTAGACGTAGCGAATGTGGTGAAACTGTTACTCATTCGAGATAACCAGTTGAATTTATTTGGCTGTATTACGTTTTGTTAGTTTTTATGTAAACATACAAAATCATGTAGCACAGCGCAATGAAATGAAATTAAGGGATATGCACTGGTATATCACAATTCTCTTCCACTGATGATTTGGGTGGAATGGTCACTTCCACGAGACATGTATTGCAATTTTTATTTTTACAAAATCATTATATATAAACTTCCATAATGTTTGCAAGTGTGTAATTTAATATTTATCAGGAATGTGTACAACATACAATATCAGATCTCGTATTAATGTATGATCATGCACTTTATATCATAAAGTCTTTATATTTCTAGAAGGGAAAGTTTTGGAATTGTTTTTATTTATTTATTGGAATTGTGTTTTATTTATTTATGAGAAGTAAAATCACGTATGCCAGCATCCTGATGAGGAAGATATATTTTGTATATTTACGGCTTCGGCTTATGTGATTCTTAGAATTGTCTACAAAAAAACAAAAATTGCACACGCGCTGTTCATAATTTGTGCTCTTGGTTCATGGATGTCTGGAAAGAAAATATAAAAGAACAACTGACAACTGAAGGAATATATTGTGATGTGAAGGTGTTCAAATCTGGGTCTTCTTGTCTAGGATCCAGACTCTGGATTGTATTTTATTGGGTCAGGGCCATTCAACCAGGGTCGTCTGAGATAGATCGTTGTTGTAATGCTAACATAATGAAATGCACAGGAACGGATAAAATATCCCGCTATATCAGAAGAGATGCTCCTGGATCCATTGATTTAGTTTTCCCTTACATACATCCGATGATGCTTGAACAAGTCTTGTTCAACAAGAACCCTTTCTTTATATATATAGTTGGAATTTTTACTCATCTTCCTCTTGTACACAGTGTGCACAATAATAACATTATGAACATTATAAATAATTTTACATTTACAGGCTACATATTATATAACAAATGAATGCTTACAGCTTTTGTTTAAAGAATTAAACCACCTTGTTTAAAAAGAGATTATTGTCATTAATTTCCCTCTCTTTTATTCCACCTGTTCCGTAACTATATTTTTGCTTATCAATCTCACCTTACCTTACATTTTAAGTAAGTAAGTAGTTGAGTGAATACAATTTGCGTTCATTTCTATCATGTCGAAAACAGAACAAAAGCTCCTAATTAGCGCTTTTATTAGTTTCAAGCTGGAGCGAGGATTTAAGCTAGGTGTTGTTTCCTCTTGTTTTTCGCTTGCATAATCCTTGAAACTTTTACAACAAGCTGTTGTTGGCGTGTATTTGGTCTGTTTAAATCCAGACATTCAGGAGGAAACACGTGAATCAAGTGGGCAAGAAAGGAAGGAGAGAGTAGTGGTAGCGCTGCTATGTGTGAGGTGAAAGCAATATATACCGAATACTAGCAACAGCCAGACCACCGCAACTACCAAATACTGGATATTATTCTCTTTTAGCTTCTCACGTTCCTCAGACATATCCCAGAAAACAGGATATAGACCTTGTAGACAAATTCTCGGTATCCCGGCGACAAGTGTGAAGTATTGTTGTAAATTCAGACGAATAATATCCTGTATAGTTCATCTGATTTTCCATTAATAATATGCTCTAATGGTTTGTCTGTTATCATTTTCCGTTTCATAAACTCCGTTATTTTTTTACACTGATTTCATTATATTCTGACTGCTGGAGTTTTCTGTCTCGAGTCTGACGCTACCATCATATTTTTCTAACATACCATATGTACATAATTTTACCAGCCTGCGTAGTTTATAGATTTTTGATAGTAGTCAGGACAATTGATAAGTAAATATACCTAAGAATGAAAAAATCTATGGAATAGATAAAGAGTTGGGACATACTCAGTACACTTTAGCACATGGAAGGTTTACATTACTATGAAAGAAAATAACACTACTCCACGTATGAAGTAGGTGAAAAAAGATCTCCGTATTCGCAAATATTTTCTATTATTTTCCTGTTGAGCTTTCCATCATGAGCGAACGATACCTGCATGTCAACGACCGTACAATTTGCGTGGGGTTTCATATTTACTTTACACGTATTTATAAGAAAATTATTACACTAAACGTAAACATGAAAGAATTTGCAGGTCTGATCGGCATTTTTTGTACTTATGTATATTGTACAAATTTATACACACTTAATTACTACAGAGAGGATCAAATAAAATTAGGGAAACCATTGATACCTGATCGATTACTTGCATTTGAGCAAATTCGAAACCTCACCTGCCCTTGAAAAATTTTCAAATTCAATTACAGAAAAGCCTGTAAAAAGTTCACATCAAGACTTTTCTAACGATTTTGCAACATGTTTTTAGACAGCATCATTAATTATTGTAGTAATTATGGTATGCGTGAAAGTTCAGAGTTCAACTCAGTATCGTCACTTGTAGCTGTTTCATTGGACGGAACCACATCTGAATCTCAAATTTAAATCTCAAGTATGTAAGCAACCAAACTGGGTTAAGCTCTTCCTTTCTCCTCATGTATCCGACAAATATGTCGCGATTTTATTTCCTTTGGTTTTATTTGTCCTTATACTACTGGGATTGCAATCCCGCAAGTAGAAATAATATGACGCTGTTTTTGAATTGATAGTTTATGTGTTCCCAACATGACAAGATATATTGCATGCGAGTTTCCAATGATATCAATATCAATGGATATATCAATGTTAAAAGGATCTATTACACCCTGCTACTCGTCTGCATTTTAGTTGTGCATGATGTTGTTTTACCAGAGACCGGTAATCCCGATTTTTTGGGCTTGGATTACGGATTACAGATTACATTGTATGATTTTTATTGATGGGATT
>JAHZNC010004923.1:0-10772 GCA_027744095.1 Zhuqinia jingwanae | reverse complement strand
ATGTGTTATATGCAGTTTATCTGTATAAACCGTCGAGATGAAGACAAATGATAAGAAAACATTGCGGAAAATCAAATACCATTCTACCATTAAGAGTTTATTATAGAGAAAGTTTGCTAAGAAAGAAGCAAGGAACGAAAAAGAAAAGTAAATAAACATGAACAAAGCGGAATACATGCATACTGTACACTAAGTCAAATTGTTTTTTATATAGCAGCATTGATTATATCATCTAACAAAATTATTGTATATATTATTGTATATATTATTATTATTATTATTATATATAATCCCCATTTGTTGTTTTGTGTTGTTGTTAGAATGAGTCATAACTAGGATGTTGAAATAAAATAGTTTTTCTGGCCATAATGAATAATGATGATGGTTGTTGTACATTTACCTACTTAAATGGCTAAAATGTAAAGAATAAGTAATACAAAGCATGCTATACTCTACAGGCTTAGATGAAGAATTACATAGAACTTGCAATCCATCAAAAATACGTGAATGAAAGGGGAAAGGGATTGATTTGAACTAACTGGAAGCACGGCTCGCAGCACGAGATCTTCCTCCTGGTGGTTGCGGCTCAAAGTCTGGAGAAGGAAGATAATCAAACTCTACATGAATCACTTGGTGCTCCTTTCTTTCAGGATCTGAGTGGGAGACGAAGGATATCTTCTTTGCATTCAAAATGAAAGGTTGCTTTTGAGTCATGATATAAGTTAAAACAGTGCGGCGGCACACAATATCCGGTAATGCGTCCCGTCTACAAATGCATGAAAAAAAGACAGAGAAAGAAAGAGAAGTTGAAAAAGAGAATTATACTTATTCAGACAGAGAGAGAGAGAGAAAGAGAAAACAAATTTGATATAATAATACATATATCCCTAGAACACTTCATAAATAACTTGGTTGTCCCATACAGTAACAGCACCAGTCTTTTCAAGAAACTAAGTCAAATTAACCATGAATGATAAAGTGTTTTCCGTCACTCTCCAAGTTTTATTGAAAAACTTTTTATTTCAATCGAAAATCGAGGAGCGGATTAAGGGTAGAAGTTATGTACCTATGTATTTTTTCCTACACACGCGTATTTATACTTTATACATACCTGCATTCATTTTAAATGAAAAACTCGCAATGTTTTTTTTTTCTCACAAAAAAAGTTTATGTAAATACATGTCATGAATATGTATTAACGGATATACTTTTTATGCAGGTTAAGGAATTTTTCCTAAAGACTTTTAATATTAAAATTTTACTTTTATGTCCGTTTGCTGATTTTCCGGTAGTTTCATTTTGCTCAAAATGACAGAGATATATTTATAAAACGATATAAACTTTAAGGGAGTGGAGAGTGGCGAGAAAAAGTATGTATACTACTTGGCTAACTTTTGACTACAGTCAGCTTGAATGTTGACTTGACTTTTTTTTAGTTATGTAGGTGCACTGCTTCTCAGCGAGAAAATAAAAGATGAAATGTAAACAAAATGAAAGTTCCACTTTATCACGAATTACGGGTTAAAAACAGGAATAAAAGGAAAGAGTGAGAAGTACCTCGGGTCAAAGTTGTTCTTGAGCCATTTAGTCATAAGATTGTCCTTCTGATTCTGAACAGCATTCTGTTGACATTCTTGACAAATAAACTTTGGCTCTCCCATCGTTTTCCCATGTTTGTCGTATTCAGAGCCCTCGGAACCACTTTCGTTACCACTCCCATCTGCCTCATCCTCGTCCTCTTCTAGAATGGCATCATTGTCATCGTCATCTGCGTCATGATCCTGATCCCCATCATCCTCTTCCTCTTCACCTTCCTCCAGCTCTGTAGAATTCATCCCAAAAAGTAAATGACATATGTCGTAATAATTTTAATGACTTTGTGATGTTTTTGGAGACTCGATGAGAGCAACGCGTCGTCGTTTTAAACGCAGTTACCAATAAAACCCACAACTTTCTCATGTCATTTTATGCAAACAAGATTAAAGATAAAAGTTGATGATGAAGGTAGTTTTGGGATTTATAAATGCCTAATGTTTCCCCTTTTCTTTTCACAGAGACGTGGGATTTGCCCTTTCTCTGAGCTACCTTCTTCCTTTTCCATCTTTTTATTACTTTTCCCAGTGTTTACAAGAAACATGGTGCTTTCATCTCGTGCGACTCTTACAAATTGCATGTTCCATCTTCCACGCTTTACGTAATTTATGCACAATAATCCACTTGTGGTTCCACTACACTAAATTTAATTCATATTATGTATACATGTATACATGCTATATAAATATCCCGCTACTGTGCCGTACTTCTTTAGCCAAATTTAGTCAAAACAAGATAGGCGGTATACTCACGACAAACCTACCTATATCATATCATTGAGTTTCTATCTGGACTAGTGGTTTTGAAAAACCGTTTCTTATTCGACGCATTGAACATTCCGATAAAAACATAAACCTTGCATTATGCACATCCATATTTTTTTCTTGTATCGCACACATCGACTGTAAAATTTCCTTGCAAACGCTCAAAAGAGATAGCCGAAATAATAAACTAATCCCTGGTTTCATGCGATGCGTTGATATGCGTCGTGGTTCGAGCTTTATGGTGAGAATTTCACATGTAACTATATTTTATATGCGCTTCTTTCTATAAATTCACAGTAAATCTTACTCACCTACTCTTAGGACACTCCATAATAATAGTAGTTCTATCACACACGAATTTGTATGTTGTATGTATGTTTGTATAAAACATGTATGTCTTTAGCTCCCATTTTTCCTCTTGTCAAATAACGCACCGTTAACAGTTAGTTCAAAAAATATGTAGGCACACCATACTATTCTCTACAGTTATTGCATAAAATAAAAAAGTAGATTGTCCTTTATTAAAGAAAATTCCATTTCCTATGAAAAATTGGAAAAGCTTGAGTTGCATATGTGTGACCTCTGCAGTAGCATACCTACTTACATACATGCATAGGTACATGATGGAGCGCAGTCACAATAGTTTAGGTAAGCATTTGCATAGTGCTTCAGTTGGTGTATTTTAATCAGACCATCTCTCTCCTCAGACCTCGCTACTCTTCTCACGGGGATATGGTAATACAAAGTGATAGAAAGACACAGACACCACCATGAATGCCTTTGAGTAGGATTTTTATCCTCAGAAGAGGAAATACAACATAATGATATAAAGGAGAGTTTCTCATTTACTGGGGTCTGATACATTGGATTCTGGCTCTGGCAAGGTCTACTTTGAAAAAAGTAAGATTTTTTCAATGCTGTTACTCATCTTTTTACGAGCAGCTCATGTCTGAACATTGTATCTAAATTTATTTGATTTCCCCATAATATTCCCTGTACGGTTTCCATTGCAATAGTAAAAAGAAGAAAAAAAGAAGAGGAGCACCTACATATTAAAAACATGTATACGCTGGCAAAGCATTATAGGTATCTCGTTTTCCCTACTACTTTTTCTAATGTTCTTGTAACTCAACACGAAATCATCATATATTTAACTGGCTAGTTGAAGTATTCTGAATATGCAGAGATAGCAGTGTACTACATCAAGGGATACGAGAAACAAGCAATTGTTATTCAAATGAAGTAAAAAAAAAGTAAATTGAAATGTGAAAAGTCAGAGTTTTTTTGGGGGAAAAGTACATTTGCTGCATGTAGTACATCAAACCTGTAGAATTAAAATGAGTAGTGCTGCTGCAAGGTTCTTCTTGTCCTCAGTAAATTTTTATCGATAGTAACCAAACCTCAGTCATGCTTTTGTTATTACCATACAAAAAATTTATAGAGCCCTTTTCTTCCCATGTTCAGCAAAAAACATCACGTCTTAACTTTAGCGTGTGTCAAAGAAAAAAAGAGTATGCATCGTAAGTTATTGAACATAGCTATACGTATATAAGTATAGGGAATTGGGAAAATGACAATGTAATGAATGCGGAGATGGCATAGCAATTTATATACAGCAAAAAAGTGTATTTCTTTATAAAATTACGCATGCAAGCAATATGTATACGCTACCTTTTATACTGCTTCTGGCAACAGAGGCAGCTCGCTCACTTTCCGCAATTGTTGGTAACTGCACAGTTAGTCCATACTTTCTCTCCAGAATTCCCGACCCGATTAGTGTGGGATGGCCCTTTTTGTCAATTTTCCCATCATAGCAAGTCATTTCCGAGGGGACTTTACAAAATGAGGCAGTTGTTAAATCCCACCGAGTAGGGCCTTGCGAGTACATGTATCCGTCTGGTAAAAGTCCTAACAGTCTGACTTTGTACTCAATTAAATCTGGTATGGCAGTGCCGCTGGTTGGTGCTACTGTTCCTGTAGTTGCTGCCGCTGCTCCCGTCGTCGTTCCCTGTACTGAGGTTGACGTTGCCATACTACTCCTTTCCAAAACTTTTGTCTTTTTTTCTCTCTGCTTCTTCGTCTTCGTCGTCGCCTTCTTCCTCCCCAATATACTACTATCTATCTCTGTCAGTCAGGAAGGTAGAGTATTTTTTGTCAAAACTCAAAGATTCTCCGGCAAAGTCTACTGAGATATCTTTATGTTGAGTTTCCCTTACGAAAACTTTCATCAAGAAAAATGTTTTGCGTCACTCTATTTTTAGTGTATTATTCGGGATAATGTACATCAATCTTGACGTGTTTATATTACAAAAAAATATTAATTTCCGTGTCATTTATTCCTTGAGTTGTATGACGTGATCCTTACTTTTTCACTTTGCTAGCAGCACTCATACTTTTTGTAACAACAGTCATCGTTGCTGCACGCAAGCAGTAGGACTGAGTAGTAGCACCCCACGTCATTGTTGAATTTTGTGTCACACTTTCGTGTTTGCAGTAATTGTCATACTTCCTGAAACACAATAAAAAATGAATGTGTGTAACATACTTCCACATACAATATTATGCTTCCATTACAATATTTCCAACTAGGACAATAGTAGAATATTTTTCTGAACTCCAAACTTTTCTTTCGTATTTTTGTACACAGCTCATGTTTTAAAATCACTTAAATATAGAATACACAGTTGTAATATTGCAATTTTTTTGTTTAACGCAAGCTCAACCTGCTACCGACATATACTCCATTACACCTACCCATATACCAAGAAAAGAATAACCTATACATAGAACATGGCATTGCGTGATTCATCGTCAACATAATGCGCTGATGGACTTATAAGTATAGTTATCAAAATGTACAATCAATACTGCCATACCTACATACCTACTGCATTCCTCATGAAGGAAACTAAGCCAGCATACACAATGCTTTGCAGTTTATCTAAAAGGGCTCAATCGTAAGAAGTCGTCATATAACTATGTATATATATATATGTTTGCAGTAGAATATATATTATGTACATATTGAGAGCGTAATAAATAATAAAAGAAAGATTTGCGGATTTGAAATGCGATATTTATGAACACAAATGCAATATAGGTAATAGTAACCTCAATTTGAGCATTGCATTGTATGCAAAAAAAAACTGTTTTTCATTTAGGCGATATACCGCTTTTTATCTCCAAACTTTCATAGCAATAATATTAAAAAAAATTTGCTGATTTATATCCTTTATTGGAATGGGAAGTCAATTAAGTATTACAGCAGAGCAGATATTCTGTTTGTATGGAAGATGCCATCTGACTAATTTGACAAGTTTGCTATATCTCAAAACAGTGAAAAATTGCTTTAGTGGGCCTTTTTTCTTTAACAGGTCAAAGGGAAAACGGAATCGTTTCAGGAGATTTTGCATTGTCATAAAAGTAGGTATTAGTAGTCGGTATATTCTTAGCATGCTACTCATTCTTTTTGAAAAATTGCAACTTAAAAATATTCTCCTTCTAGACCATGACATTGGTTTAATGTTCGCAAATCAAAGGGTCTACTATTTGCAAAGGCTGATTATGATTAGATTAGGATAGGTAAAAGGTTATGACAATTTCTCCAAGAAAGTTTCTCAAACATGCTTACTCGAATTACCAGACAGACTACACCACACAGTCCCCATTCTGTCTGTAAGTTTCTTTTATACACACAACATGTATTTGGCCTAAAGAAGCACATTATATTTTATCGCGTGTATAGGTATTATTATTACATGAGTTACGTTTGCATCGATTCTGACAGCTACATACATACGTAAATAGCCATAAAGCTTGCTTTTCATAACTCAGATGGTAGCAGCTCTTGAAAAAATTTTATTTATATACTAGGTGTACTCGTAATTATTTTTTAAATCATTTATTGTTTACTCTATGAACAAACAATGCGTATAGTAATTACAGAATAGATGCAAATCATTGTGACTAGCTAACGAGCAAAGAAATTAAAGAAACACGAGAGCTAGAAGCCATCCTTATCATCATCATGATGCTAGTCATGTACTTGTTATTAAAATGTCTCGTTCTGCTCGTTAGTCACGCCAAAAAGCCCGGCTTCAGTTGATTGTGCAAGGCATAGAAAATTAAGGGTATGTGAGAAGGCATTAGCGTTTTAATTATAATGCATGTTACGTGTAAATGCCATACAATGACCACTTGAATAGGATCAGTCAACAACAGCCACAAAATTAATTTGCCAACACGGAAAATCCCACAAAAGTTAGCAGAATATCATAATAATCCCAAGCATTTGGCAGGTCACTATTGGGGTACTTACTTGAATGTATACATCCACGTATAGACGTAGGTACAGTGTACATACTAGACTGCGCTTCGACTGTTCTTAAATAAACTCTTAACGTACGTGTTTGTTGATGGTGTGACTGTCTTCATTAAAAGTCAATACACGTTTGCAGATTCATTTCCACTTCCCTATCTATTCACCCCCTGCCCATGCACTGCCTGTGCATGCACACACATGCACAGAGAGAGAGACTGATCTTCCGTTCAGTATGTGTGGCGTTTGAAAATGTGGTGCAGAGTTGACTTGTCATGTTCGCTGTTTTTTACTGGCATTTTTTGGGGCTGATTCACAATTCTTGGTTTGGCGCTTGTTCCAGCAGTCGCCAAAACAAGGTGTTTGGATGCCAATTAAAAATGTATGCCTGGTTTTAGTTAACATGTATGTATGTACATGCATGAAAAGAAGCCACAGCCTAGATATATATTTTTTTCCTATTTTTCCCTCAGCGAACTATTCTCAAAGTTTGTTGTTACGTTTTCTGACTACTAAGCAAAAAGAAACTATTTTCTCATTCGTTCTAGTTCAATAAATACTTTATGATAGCCGACTCTATTATTGTACTGCTTTCTCCTTAAAATACACATGCACCATATAGCAATCTATTGCTAAATACAGAGAAAACATTACGTTATTATTACGCTGTATTGGTATACACACATTTAGGTATTCTTTAATTTTCTAGTGCACAGAAGATATACTGCATAATTAAACTAGGAAAATAGATGAAAACATGTCTGACTGACGTAAAGTACACAACTGTGAGAAGTATTTTAATCGGTCAAATAGTGTGCCCTTTGTTTTTCCTAGTGTTTATCAAACAACAGACTGAACAGACAACAACACTTAGACATGAAGTATGCGCCACTAGACTTACCTTGTTTAAATGAAATATGCACCTATCCTTTAGAATAAAGGCTGTCCGATTATTGTTGTTATTTCTGGGGGATATCATCGTCATCATCATTATCAAGTGAGTCTCGAGATCCGTCTTGTTTGGCAAGCACAAAAAGTTTCTCATCTTTGCAGATTACTCTAATTATTAACTTTTTTTGGCAAGGTTAGCAACAAAATGAAAGACAAATCCGTCAAAACTGTCTTTGGCTTGAGTGGAGCATTAATATATGCACGTCGCAGTCATTTCATTGTCTACAAAGCTATACACACATATCTGATTGTGTGAAGGATGCTCGTTCTCGTTTACGTGTTTTGTTTACGTTGGTGGAAGATTGTGAGCACACAGTAATTTATAGCCCTCCTTTTGCTCATTCTCTCTCTCTCTCTCTCACTCACTCACACACAAAAAGATAAATTGGTCATGAATAGTAGTAGGTAAGACATGATGAGATGATGCAGTGGTTGTTGTAGTGTGGAAGTGTTTGTTTACTTCTTATTATCTACATCACTTCTTTGATAAATGAAGGGAGGAGGAGGCGAAGGATCATACACTCATTCACTCATATTCATTCAGAAAATGAAAATCCAGCCATTCTGCGCAAAGACGATCACTATTTCCTTTTGTTATTATTTTTAGTTGCGACACACCACACATTGCTAATAAATTAATTTAGTTTGAGAAGAAGAACATACGTGAGGACGGCTCTCTGTTTATTTTATTCGATACTTTTTTGCGCAAACACACACAGAAAAAGAAAATTCTAATAGCGGAACGTTGAAAACACAAGTTTACAAATAGATGGTAATATAAGATAAAATTAGGTTATTTACACTTTAGATAGGCATATATGTAACACAAGCGAAGGAGGAAGAGAAAGTTTAAAAAAAGAGTATCAACTGTGGAAAATTAAGCTAGGTCTCCTCCTGACTTTCTGGTTTTAACTTTGGAAATGGAAAGAATGAGCAGACCTTTCCGGAAAAAAAGTTTTTTCCTCATTAGGAAGAATAAATCACACACACTCACACAGAGCACATATAGACTCACTCAGCACGACAACTGCAAAACTGCTACTATCTCCAGCAGCATCACACACACCACATAACACAATCTTAACAGAATAGAAACCGTACTGTGTGTGTGGTGGCAAAGAGAAAGTCTTTTCTTTTTTTCTTCTGCCTGCTGATCCAACATGTGAGGATGCGATCCTTTTATTTGAATTTCGGAAGCAACTCTACACTTTCACAACACAAACACACATACACACCACCACCACCATGCGTTTACTTGCTTTTACTCTTGCTGCTATCATAATGGTACTTAATATAGAATTCTTCTATTATGTGTAGTAGAGTGGATGGAGTAGTAAAAATAGTAGCGGACTGCACTGATGATGAAAATAGTCCATCTTGTACTGTTGACGGAGTAATGGGGAATGGTTACCAAGGCTGGAGAAATCCGACTGGCGATGTGTAAGTATCTCCAGCTTGCCGAGTCCCGAGTTCGGCTCCAGTAGGCGGAAGGCTGGGCCGGAACTGGTATACTGTTGGTCTATATTAACTCGTATGCCTTGTAGTCAGTCTGTATGTAGCAATGTAATAATATGTGGCTACACAATGGCACCACCAAAACAAGCATGATATCATGTCTAAATTTTGAATGTGTGTAGTAGTTTTTTTCTTTGCTCTTTCGCTCTCTCTCTTTGCTTTCCCTATTTCAACAAAAACGTATGCACATAAAGTATGCAAATGACACGCGGTAAAGATAATCCTACCTTTTTACTGAAATGAAAAAAATGTAGAGTTAGAAATTTGAATGCACGCATACATTTGAGCATCATCATCACAAAGTCTGTGTAAATACTTTCTCTACTTTCCATTTTTATTCTACGTTCTTTGTGCATATTACCGTAAGAGGAAAATACGGGGATTTTGTAATAGAATGACAATGCGTATGCATAAAAATATTGAAATTCATCTTTTGAATTTCTTTCGCGTAAATTGCCTTCCAGGTTTTGATAACAATTTTATAGCTCACTGGAAAAGAAAATTGTATTATTGCAGCTTCGTTCCAAATGACTCGTATGTATATAACATGGGCATACATACATGTACGGACTGTCATTCCATAGAACTTTCTCAGATTATTGTCACCGACTGAGGACGATGGATATCCACTGTTCAAAAAAGACATTGCATCCTCAACCCTTTTCTTCCCTCATATGTCAATTATTTTTTGGCTTGGGTTTGTTTGCGAAAGAACGTCGTACCTTTATATTTTAGATTGATCAAAATATCTTCTAATAACACGTGTCCGTACACCCGCAAAAATATTTGGATTTGAAGCGGGTAGACTTGCTTATTTTTGTACGATTTGATTTGTTTACTCACTCGTTTGGTAAGCAGTTAGATAGGGATATTACATCATGCTGTGTAAATAAAGCAAACAGTTTTTGGAGAAAACATTCCTTGAACACTGGTTTGATTCTAGTTCCGACAAGCACTCTCTGACAACACTTATTTGAGAGAGTGACAGTGAAACTAAAACCTGGACCTTTTTTATATACTATGTAGACATACAAACATACCTACCTACTTACCTACCTACACATACTTTCCCCAATAATACGCGAACAATAGTAATAAGCATTGATGCACCTAACAAAAGGCATTAGACTATGGCAGACGAGTCTACAGGCAGTTTAAAAAGGAGCAAGGCAGCTGGAACCATTACTTCTTACAAACAACATCTTATTTTTGTGCATTACAAAAAGTGAGCAAAAAAATTGCAGGAAAAGGGCCAGCTTTAGACGCGATAACACGAGTCGAGTAAGGAAAAAAAAGCTGTGAGGCTAGTGTTGGTGCAGCAGCTGAAGAAAAGAAGTTCATGGCACCAGTCTTCCATATCATGAATGGTATAATAGCATTAGAGACATGAAACAAGAGTTCGGCTCGTTCCAAAGAGGAAATGTTGTACCATATAACCAGTCTACACAGAGAATGTTTTGGCTCAAGACCGTTTCATAGTATGTAGTATAGTGGCGTGGTAATTATATAGAGAGTAAAACCCTCATCATATAGAGAATTTTAATGTTTGTATGCCTGAATGCGATGATGATGCCGATGACTATTATGGCTTTGCAGACAAGGTTACTCGCTCTCCCTCCGTTCTTGTTCTC
>JAHZNC010004922.1:0-26900 GCA_027744095.1 Zhuqinia jingwanae | reverse complement strand
GAACGGTGCACTCAAATGTCTTCATATTTGGTACACAGATATCTTAGGTCATAAGCAACAGCCTTATTGATTTTCAGTCCCCATCTCATCCCCCGGGGGACTTATGAAAGAAAATTTTATGTTTTACCTTTAACCTGTAGCAAGTGACGTCTTATAGCTTTATTTATGTTTGTATCAAATGAAGCCATTTTGGATTTTTGTACGCAAGGCAAAAAAATAGTTTACGGTTTCTTTCTGTAACCATTTTTGTAATTGGGAACGAATTAAACTTACTTTTCGTAAGAATAAAATAAGAAAATTTTATGACTGACTGTGGAAACTCACTAACATATAATCGCAATCATCAAATCGCTAATGTTGTAACTCGACATTTTGTGTTTATCAATACAAGTTGCATGCTACAGTATGAGTTTCAACAAGTTTGTGTGATAAACCAAACGAGCCGACAATGCACCACCTTACCTACCATACTTCCTGTACGCATCATAATAACCTTCTGGTGTAATTTCCGGTCGAGATGAAAGCTTTCCTTTTCTATTAAGGTTGCATTTTTGCAGTAAATTGGTAAACAGCCGTGCCCACATTTCACTAACAATTATTAAAGCTAGTTTATTGTCTATATCGTGTTTCCATCTTTTTTCATTTTTTAAAGAACGCAATAAAATTAAAAGGATTTACGATAAACAATTGTTGATGGGATGATTATCATGTTTCTTTTTCAGGATTTCGTTGCTGAAAATACGAATGAAGCAACAAGAGTAATATGAAGGGTAACTCATATTCATTCGCACAAAATTTTAATTAGTATTTAATTTATGTGCTGATAGCGCACTAATAACAGCAGAAATTGGAATACTTATCAGCAATTGATAGGAAGGTTAATTATTGTAGAATAATAATCGCATTTAAAAAGGTCATCATGTAATTCAAGAAAACAAACTTAAACAAATTTGATTGACCCACAACCATACTCGAAATTGATACATATACAAACCGGTGTTTATATTGAAGACAATGTCTTTAGCAGTTTGGCTAGATTAGCGTTTGATATCAAAATACATTTCGTACGTCTATAGAAATTCGAATTAAGTACCAATAATATAATAACTTACATATTTTTATCATCCCTCCTAGAAGATGGGAAAAAATAGAATTACAGAACGGAAGACCGTAGTAAGTTTGCAACAGGATTATATTGAAACAGAAGCCTCAAGCAAATAAACGTGCTTGTATGGAAACGTTAAAAAATGGCACATAAACATTGCAGAAATATATTAAAAAATACCAAATATTTTGCATTAAAAATAGCAGATATTGAAAGTCATAATTAAATTCTTCTTTGTTGAGTGCTTATACTGTCTTGAATTTGAATAGCAGGTTCCCCTCATTCAGTTTTTCACTTGCATCCCCGTAATCTCTTGAAAAGCTGCTTTTCATCATTATATACTTCCTTTTTTTGAGTACAAAGTTTTGAGACAAATTAAATTTTCTTTTCTGGGAGCTGCAAAAGAAACATAAGGGAGAAAGTCTATTATGAAATAAGATAAGTACAATTGTCGGAAATGAAAATAAATATTTCGCAATTGTACATTTTTCCACTACTCTAACAAAGTCACACACACACAGTTCTGTGACGCACACTCTTTTTTTATGATGATCATGAAACATGATCATACGCTTTCAGTTTATCTCATCTCAACAACAAAAACATACAAAGGACGAATGAAATGAAATGACATATAAAAGGAGCTGTACTGTACATAGATGTTTTTTTTAAACCTTCCCTATTTTAGTTTCGTTAACTTCACTTGTCTGCGAGTAGATAGACATCCTTAAATTTTTTTTCAGCTGTTTACCAACTTGCAAAAAGTTGGCCATACGAGATAAAGCATGCATTGTGACAATTTTATTTGCATCTTTATACATTCTTTCCATGCCGGTTTTTATAATACTCTTTCAAAAAAATCTGCGAGGATACATACATCATTTTTTAAAACTTTTTACTTGTTTCCCTTGAAGGAAGGACAAAAAACCCTGTTTCTCTTTCTCAAACTATTAACAATGGAAACACAGAGAATAAAACAAATAAAATGTATACACTCTGCGTCTCTGCACACTAGCTAAAAGTAATAGTGTTTTATGCTTTTTACACTACATCACAGTAATATTTTAGCATCTGTTTTACATACATACATGTCCCACAATTCTCCTTACATGCGTAAATTTATAATAATGGTCTATACATATTTTTCTAACAAAAAACCAGCAGCAGCGGCATTGGCTCATGTTAAAAAGGTAAAATAATAGTAAAGCAGGTATATTATATAATTCACACGTTTTGGCTTAGAACCCTTTGAAAATTTTATGTTAGGCAGGCATGCTTGTTAATACAATAAACCGTTCTTTTACAACCATAATGTTGACAACATTCAAGTAGTTTCGTATATAACAAGTTAGGGTGTACTACCACCATGTAACACTTTAACACCGAAATATTGATTTTTTTTTCAGAGAAAAACATTAAGAATTAAACAATCACAAGAAGGAAAATATTTTTTTTAAACAACCTTGAACCCGAACAAAAAAACCTGCAATCAAGTTCAAATAATTTGAAATCAGCTACGCTAAATTACTTATCAAAATATATAGACAGATATGGGCTTAACACTTAAATAAATAGTTTATTTTCGTGGAGAATGTGCCATGTACTTTTGTATACTTTATACATACATGACTATGACACATACTTAAATTCTGCAATTGACTAAAAACCTTACCCTTTTTGTGTTATTTTGTACCAAGTTCCCCCACAAATATTCCTCTCGCTTTGTGTTGTGTACCACAAAAAAAAACAACACAACGCCGCATCCAACAACACGTAGAGGTAAAAATATAGCAGTATTATATGTATGTCGTTCCCTCCAGTTCTCTTGTCTCGCAAAGTGTGCATAGTTAAAGATAAGTCCAAAGGAGATTTTCGTTTCCCTCAAGTCCTATGACACCAGCATTCGCACAAAAAAACGAGCACTAACACCAGTGTCTCGGTTCGACCCTTTTAAGTAGAGTACTGTAGTGTGTTCTTCCACTTGACATTGAGACATATTGGAGCAAAAAAGTTTTTGAACTTTCTCTCTCTCTCTCTCTCTCGCATTTCTCTATGATAATAAATAGTAAAAGCTATATAAAATATGCATTAGAGTCACACAAAAATGAATAGTAATAATAACAGTTGAAGGAAAATGTTCATGTACTTTTTCTCCATATAGTAGTATGCATACCACATACAAAAAACTAAATTGCCAACTAAATGAAATGCCTACGTTGTGACACACATGTATATTTAGTACATATTATGGTTAAAAAACCTACGTACCTACCTACCAAACATTTAGAGGAAAATATATCCCCTAATTTTTTGAAAAATAAATACGTGTACGGAGCCGCGATTTTAGGGACACCTCCACAAGTCTACGTACCCCAACGGTTAGAGGCCACAACTCAGTAGCGACCACAATTGCTGACGACCACAACTTTTTTAATTACAAATTCTACGAACTTTACTTAACATCACAAACATGTATTCAAGTTACATTTTGCATGTCAGTATTGTTCTGTTATAAAATTTAATTTGAGATAGTATGCAAAAATGTATGAAAAAAGCTATTTTACATTTTGTCCATGCTCCACTTTCAAGTTTTAAAACTAGTAGCTTAACACAATAAACGTGATTTGTGTGTTTAAATTGTAAATATTGTATAAATAAATAAATAAATAAATAATTATATTAAAAAGTTGTGGTCGTCAGTAATTGTGGCCTCTAACCGTTGGGGTGCGAAGACTTGTGGTGTGGGGTAGGTGTGGGCCCTAAAATTGTGGTCCCGATCCGAGAACCAATAAATATAGATCCTAGACCAACCTACCACGAATCCGTCTTTTTTGCTCTTCTTTCTTTTTGGTAAATGGTAAAAAGTCCAAGAGCATGGAAAATGAAGCTAATATACATCGAAAACTACGAAAGCAAACTTTTTTCCCTTTACTGATGTTAATACTTTTCTCATTTCCCTGATTTTTTTTGAAAAAACTAATCGACAAAAATGTAAACTTTTTGGAGAAGGAGCCTTCTCGTTGTTGTCGTCGTCGTCGTAAACTATTTTTGTACTTCCTCTTCTACTAGGAAACTATGCTCCAAGCTTTGTAGCTTTCCTAAAACCGATATTATATTTATTTCCAGCTTTACGAGCTTCCACATAAAAAAGCATCTTCATCGTGTACCTGAGCATCATCATCAACAACAACAACATAGCATAAGCTTGTACATGGCAGTTTCAAAATAAACGTAATGTAATCTAATATTCTCCTATCCTATCTCACGTGAGTTGTGTTCGAGGAGGCAGGGTGTTTGTAATTTCAAAGGAAAAAGTGTGATCCAATATCCATAATGTATTCAGAATGTATGGCTGGTGTGTACATATGCCCTTGTGCTTGTATACACAACATAACTGCATACTTTCTTCCAAAAACACAAAAACAAACATCTAACAACAAGCCAAAATAAGCTACTTAAACTTTTATTCCTATTGTTCATTTGTTATTATTTCCTGTTACGCGATTTCCTCTACTAACATATACATTTTTTTATTCATTCATACTATTATTATAACGTGTATTATGCAAATAATAAGATCAATGCATACGAGAATCTTTTACTTTACAAAAGCAGATGAATAATACAGAGAAAATTTAACATGGGTAGCACAGTGTTTCTCATTTTCATGCAAAAAGTAGGTACTGAAACATGCATTCAAATATTCTTTTCATGTTGTATTGTGATTGTACTTGATTTAATATGCTGTATTGTGTATTCTGATATTGTCGGTAATGCATAGAAATCTGACAAATTGGGGCTGCACGGTTTTATCTCTGTAGTACGCTCATATATGGTTCAAAATTTAAATTGTGTAGTCCAAGTTTACGAGTACGTTTACATGTGCGAAACGTGAATTATAACAACTTTAGTTGTTATTTGAGATATAATATGATATCATCATTCGTCAGACGATGTGCGTCAATAAGCCGTTGGGGGGGGGGCTGTTAGATGCGTATTTAATTTTGCTCTTGCAAATGAGCAAAAATGATTTTTATGCATGCAATTACATGCCCTGCTGAAGAAGTACTAATGACTAAAGGACTAAAACGGAATAAAAAAGGGTAATATGTTACAAATGTAACATATAATATGTTTCAGCACAAGACCACTTGTATTTCGTTTTCCATATTTTTCCGACATAATTTGAACTACTTTCATGGAATAAAATGTACCTTATTGGAAACTTCACATGTAAATGTTCACAAAAAAGTTCTTTTTTAAAATGATTGGCAGTAATAAATGAGATTAAAAGTGCTGGCATATTATTAAGCTTTCTGTTGAAACTGATTCTGGAAAGCGAGTGGGTGTATTTACAGTCCCTGTTTGCCGCGACCGGTATATCTCTAAAGTAGAGAATAACTTAAATACGTAAATTTTATCATTTTAACATAATAAAAAGCTAGGAACATGCGGGTGATGACATTGCTTTTAGCAAGATCCAAATTACGATGAAGACTGAAGTTGGCACATAGTTTGCATTGCATAATATTATACATGTTTCTAATGAACCTCATGTGATAAAGTACATTGATGTATGAATTTTCATCCATTTCTAAATTACGAATTCTAAAAATTTACAATAGCTCCTTATCTTATCATAATAATAATATTAGCTTTATTAACTTGAAGTGAACTTCCATTTCATAAATTAGTTTCATTTGCAGATGCTTCCCTTGAGGTGACACGGCTGCTTAGAATTCTAAATATATTCCTGTTTTGTCGCGAAATGTCAGATATTGTTAGTCGCAAAGCAGCTTGCTTGATCAATCGCACACAAGTCTTCAGGTGAGCAAAATATGGGTTTTGATCGATATTTATCAAACAAACAGTAACTATAAACACATTGTTTTCTTGTAGTAGTGTATCGTTTGAAAAATGCAATAAGTGATAAAGCCACAAGATCTGTGAATACGTAGCTGTGAGTTGACGCGGGGACTGAAAACATTTGTTTCCTTTGTTGCTCAATATGCGTTTTCGAATTACATGACCCTTGCTGTATTTCATTAACGAAAAAAGTACACTCAGGCACCTGTAGACAAGCACCTGCAAGTTGAATTCCAAGTAACACTATATTTCATCGTTACTTGTCAACAGCTTTCAAATGATATGCCACTTGCTATAGGTTAAAGTTCGTAACCCCCCCCCCCGGGGTTGAGCGAAGTGGCTGAAATCAATAAGCTTCGAGACTATCGATACTAAGACCTCTAATGCTTATATACTAAATTTGAAGTAATTTGTGTAAGCCGTTTAGAAGTTATCGTGCGAACACACGGACAACTTTCGGAATTCATTACTACGCTGTTGCACAGCTACGTAATAATGCTCACTTAGACTTAAGCTTAATTTGTTGTCTTAAGCTTTAATTAAAAACACCTCATTTTCTAGTTCAATGAATTGTGATAAACCAGTAATTAATTACTAGCCCAATTTTCATATAGACTGGTTACTTTCATATGTACGTTTTCATTGCTTATACATTTCTCCTAGTGACAAGGTCAATCTGGGATACGGAGGCCCGTGCGGGTTTTTACAAATAAATCTCTTTCCATTTGGATAGATTTGCATAGCTACGTAAAGGTTCAACGAACCTTAAACATGATTTTTTGGATAGCTCATTAACATTTCTACAAAATACAGGGCATAATTTTATTATTATTCAACATGACGTAAAAAATAGGATACCTTTTAATAAACGTTGTACTCATATATGTAGGTATGCATGGTTTTTTGCTAGTCAATACGAGTACTCTCTCTCTCTATTCATATTTAAAGCTTACTTTCTTTAGCCGTTTTATTATTCACAATTTTAGAATAGAGCTCCCCGTCGACCTTTATTAGCGTACTCAACGTAGCATGTAATACAAATATAAAAAATGGGAAGACAAGGAAAAATATTGCATAAGAAAAAAGTATCGTGGTTATTATATCCATCCACAATGCTATACTTTCTTACCTTTTACTTTTCCTCCATGGCCAACAGGCATATTATAATAATACGTACCGGCAACCTAACAAGATTACTAAAAGATACTTGACTCGTTGCGTAACTTGTTTAAGCAACATAGTAATAATATTATTTTTTAAATAATTTTGGGAGAAAGAGGCATGTATGTTCAACGTTAAGTTGAGTTCAAATTGAGTTGTTTTACTAGAATGACATGTTATTATAGAAATGTTCATTACTACATTTACTATTAGCTGAACATGCTTACTCATTCTCTTTAATATTTTAATGTAAAAAGTACTTTTATGTATAAAATGAAATTAAGTAGTTAATAATATTCTTGTAAAGATAAAACAAACTCGGAAACGTAAAACTAGTACAAAACCATCCCGTAGTAGTATTATATATCCCGTTATGATGAAAAAGTACAAAAAGGAACGTGTCGTCCTTGATGATCAATGAAAACTCCTATATAAATATTAGCACATTCAACAAAAAATATAGCAAGCCCTTCACAGCCACAGTCAACTCATCTTTTATAAAGTACGTTATACACAACAAAAACAACAACAACCAAATTTCTACTTTTCCATATTGCATCACATTTTTGTTTGGGGTCTGGGCATACCCATTTATTGTACTGATGGATGAAGAAAGAAACTTTTAACGCTTCTCAAGAGAGATAAAAAAGAGGGGCAAACAGTAATACTCGTGTATAGTATATTTTACGTGGGTTTTACAGTTACAATAATGGAACATTAGTTGTGTGGAAGTCTTGCTTATTGTAATGTTAGCACGGAAAATTCAGTAATAATAAAACCATAGTAACAGTAGTAAAGTGGAACCGCTGTTTGAAAACAGACATACAGACATCCACACAGGCATTCAGACATACAGCCAGACAGTATATTTATAATAATACACAATACAACGGCTCTAAAGAAAAATAGTTTTTCCTCTACCATCGGGTGGTGACCGATCGTTCTAAAAATAAACAGGCTTCCACCCCCGGTGGTAGGCTATTATCAGTTGCAAAAAGCAGAAGTTCAAAATTCGAAACCGTTTTCGAATTATCGTGGAGACAGACAGACAGAGTGTCCTTATACGTAACCTAAGCGGTTCCAAATTACGATGACCCGCCGGAGCTGAGCTTCCATTTTGTACCATGATAACTGCAGCGAAACGTTGTTGACTGATGGTTTCATGGAAAATTTCCAATGCAATGTCAACATAAAATCTGAAAAGGGTTGGTCATGTTTACAACCTTTCAGGTACATCTATCAATAACGTTACTACAAGCAAATGATGTTAGTGCATTTATTTCTATAACAATATATGCGAACACAAAGGAGCTTTCAGTATTTTACCAATTCGCCATATTTATCCTTTTTCAGATTTTCAGAAATAAAATCTGTTTTGTTGAACATGATGTTGCATAATGAGTGTTTACTCCGTGTAAACAAGTGTACGTACGAAATACGACCGAATCATTTTTTTTACCTTGTGAGGCTCTACTCGACTGGAGAAAGAAAGCAATTTCACAATTCCCGCGCGCCGAGTGAAAGTTGGCAGAGTCTGTGTGTATGTACAGGGGAATAATATTATACATGTAAAATGTAAATACATAACTAAATATTTATAATTAAAAATTAGCTAAGCTAGTTAAACTATTACTGGCGTGAATTGCTGTCGAGTAGTACACACAAGCCTTCAAATCGTAAGCGGGCAACTACAGCAATGTGCATTCATACGTACATTGAAGTAGCCAGACTAGGCGTATGTAAATGCAGGTAACACGAAACTGTGCACGGCTGCTTATGGGACAAGCAATGAATACAAATTATTATTAACATTTCGCGAAGCAAAAAACTATTGAGATCGTTCTGGGTGTCTGTCCGGCCGCCCGTCCGTGCGCGTTCTCCTGCCCTCACCCCGTTGAACCCCAGAGGGCCCAAATTTGGTACACAGGTACCTTAGTGTATGACCTCACCACATTTTACCCGCCGGAATTCACCCGATTGAGCCCAAACTTGATACACAGATACCTTATGGTATTTTGTAATTGGATTACGTAATAAATTTTTTTGTTACGTAATTGCGGTAAATTGGGGTATAGGTGAATTTATACACACTGAACACGAATATTATGTCATCAGTTAACCTTCACCCCTCACCAGGATGGTACAACAATATGTTATTACAATCTGTTACAAAAGCTGGTTTTTGTTTGTGGTCTTTGACTATAATATGCGACCTTGCAAAGATTTGGTTTGCAAGTGTGTGAAAAAATGCGGTAGGGATCTGCAGAAAAACATGAAAGTGGTTTGTTTCATTATTTATGTCTTCTGGAGAAATTTATGATGCTTATGGGCTGGGGATATGGTAATCGGTTGAAACTTACTTTGCATTGGTTATTATGCATGTATGCATGTATTTTTGCTAGCAGTAACGTCAGATATATAGTACTTTATATAATTATGCTTTACTGTTCAGCCTCAAGACTATAATCCAAATCAACAAAAAGGATCTGTTTTCGGTGGGCACCTTTTTCATTAAAGCAAATCATGAAACATTCAAATCCATGTGGCCTTAGCATACAGTTTTATGCGTGTTATGTTGTGTGACGCAGGTGTAGCTATTTATTACCGCTGTTGCATTGAAATGTTTTTTTTGTGTGTGAAGGAGTGCATCTTGAACAGAATTCAACCGCATTACCTTACCTTTTCCTAATGTAATATGATAATTTAGGGACTTTAAAAAATGTGGTGGTAACCAACAATAATTTGACACTAACAATTTGACAAAAAAGCATGAAACTCTAAATAAAACAATCTTTCTGTCTAAATGTACGGGAGAATTTACAGTGCTTCATTTCATGTTACTACTTGTATAAACCATACTGAAGTACATTTCAAGCAGAAAAAAATGAATTTAAGCTTGACATAAAATGAAAATAGCTATATATATACACATATTTATATGCGGTTTTCCATGTTGCGTGAAGAAGAGAAATTATTCTGCGAAGCTCTTCATTACATGGAAATATATATATACTATACATATGGTTCACCTTATTGCTATGACTTTCTACAACACTGCACACTACTGAATATGTGTGTTTAAATATTTAGCTGGGATTTCACTGGCAAATTTTCATACGCAGTTATTTAATACAATCAGGTGTGTTGGGTACTTGGTTACAGAAAAAAGGAAAGAGAAAGATGCCGCAGGTAATGAAGGGGACGTGGAGGTAGATGCTGTTTTACATATTTCGGGTTGGATCCCCTCTCATGGCAGTACATGTAGGTATACATGTATTGTATTATATATTATTTTATTATATATTTTAGGTACAAGTACACCCTGAAATATACTTTCTTTTTCATGCCACCATAATGATATAGCTCATGGAAACGATTACAGTACTGGCATATATGCTGAAGACAACAAGTTTGTACTAGTTTGAAAATTCTTACAAGTAACGCATAGCGTGTATCCATAGTCTCCACTTAAATAACAACATTGAGTGAAACGTTTCCTGAGACATAATATATATACCGTTTTATAAAACGTCTTGGCAAATGCATGGATATAAATAAGTACACTCATGTGCCTACATATTAAAAAGAATGATGCAGTAAGAGTAGCACGACGTTGTGCAGTACTGACTATATGTACCTATGTACCACTTGCTACACAACCAACCAACATCACTCAAGTCATCCTTTCGGCGAAAGAGAGGTAAGTCGACTTTCATCACAGTGACAGTACTATGTTTAAAGTATTAGGGACGATAAAGGTAAGTAACAGCAACGACATTAGATTACTGTATGTGTAACATGCACAATGAGATGCATAGGCAGAGAGAAGAGAGAGAGGGGGAGTGAAGTAAAAGAGAGAACCTGTCCTTTTTCTTTGTATCCATAATAATTAATCTTTGTAAATGGGCAGTAAAAGTGAATGTGAACAGGCTGCTGTAGGACATGGAAAATGAGCAGAAAATGTTACCCGTTAGATTTATCGTTTTTCTCAGTTGTTCAATGTGGATGCTCGACATGCGAATGTGGAATGGTCGTTCTTCTACTCCTCAAACCACAGAGTCGATGAGCTTGTGTCCATCATCAAGTGCAATTGTGGGCTATTAAATTCAGTCAGATATATGTAAACAACTGGGATGTTACGGATTTCGCTTAAAATAATATTCAGTCTGTGATGTATCAGGAAATGGGAGATCCTCCAGCTACAAGAGTGAAAAGGACAGATAGCTAAAGAGAAATAAATACAAGATGGCAAATGGATGGTGATGGAAATCTATATTCCACATGACTAAATGCACCATCACTTGCATTTATCTCAACACTCTTTTCCCTGATTTTCGTGAAAATCAAACTAGAATGATTGTAGGTAACCATATGGTTTTATACCCAAACCCACCCACGTCGCATAGGTACATATATGTAAAATGCAACTATTAAATATACCTTATTAATTCATCGATCGAACAAAATTATGTGTACAAAAGTATACGCTCCTATCATAAAAATAAATACTAATGGCAATTTTAAGAGTATTATTTCCAAATGTAAATACACTCACCTTATCCCACTTTTACATCTGTTTTGGCCGTTGCGGCTAATTACAAGGAATGATGTTGATGGTGATGATGTCTGCTTTTCTATTATAATTGTTCAATTTAGAGTACGTTGTTGTTTCGGCAAAAAGTAGTAAATGAAGTGAAGTCGGGGGTGAATGTTAGCACTAGAAGTTTTTTATACGTAAACAGTTTTTTTTTCTCCCAAAGAGATATTCTCTTTCCCAGGTATCAATGTGTGAGTAGTAACAACAAAACAAAAGCAATGAAGAATATTTGGTTTTATCAGTCGGTTTAGTATATAATGTGCATATAAGGATCCCTATAAATGACAATAAAGTTAACAGGTGTGTCTGTCTACCTTGTGAAATATACTATTCTCTGTTTCCACGTACGATAGTTGCTTGTTCACTTTGATTGCTTTGATTGTCACTTTGGAACAGGAAAACTGATTATTTATTTGTTACAGATTTTTATGCAAGTCACTTTCAAAACAATTCCGGAAAAAAACATGTAAAACGCATGAAAAATATTTGCAAATGTCTCTGTAATCTTTATTGGCGGATAATAATAATGATTACCAATATATGGTACCCAGTCGTGAAGTCTGTTACGAGATATATGTATTCCGTGCAATATGGTATGTGATGATGATCATGATGATGATGATGATGATATATGTATAATATAATATGAAGCTTGGTTATGGTTGTTTGATATATATACTTTTTTTTTAGAAAGTAAACCGTGTATAGGAAAGTAGTTGGTCTTGATTTGTGCTGAACGTGTACGTACCCTGCACTGGATCAGGTATGTGGAGTAATGTTGAACTTGAAGGTAAATATGTAAGCCCTGGTTGATTTTGTTTTTTTAGGAAAAAAAAATTGATTAAATTGTACGAAATCTGGATTGATATGGTTTGATAGTCTGGTTGATAAGAATACCTACTATTGTATTTGTATGATAACTGCTTGTTTAGGAAACTTTTGTCTGAAAGTTAAAACTGTCACATTACTTTAACTTTGATTTCCAAGAATAGAAATCAGATATGATGAGGAAGCACAACGTTGATTTCAGGTGATTTTACAAGTAAATCATCCAATTAGTCTTTTTTCACAGTTTATGAAGTTGAAGCACTAAAGTATGTCCTTGTATGTTCGTTCACAAAAAACACTAAATGTTCACAGATGGAATCAAAAGTCAATGTTCACAAAAAAAAATGTCACATAAAAAAGTATACAGATATATGTATAACACCTGGAACTATGTTTCACAAAAAAGTACCTAATGTCAAGTCGAAAGTGCAAAGGTTGTGTTTTTTATTGGACGATTCACTCGGATTTAATTTTATTGACGCTGATTTACAGCCACCATGTATTTATTTATTTATTTACACCATGCTTTATCCTTTTTGTTCATAATGGTTGCTTTTTGGTTTTTACACTGTACACGTTTTTGAGTAGCTTAGTCAGACAACATTACTCTCTGACTCTCCGGCAGTTTCTTGTTTTTTAAATGGCGGAAACTTCACATGTAGACGTGTTGCATACAAACACAAACAAACAAGTTCAAGAAAAAATTGTATAGTTTATCTGGAATAGTTTCTTAGTGTCCTGAAGATGCTTACAAAGTGTCTTGAAGAAAAAGATGTGGATGACGATGCAACCTTCTTCTCTGTGTAAAAAGTTACAATAGAACAGAATTTTCTTTCACTACAAAAAATCGAAAAGGAAACTACTACCACTACTACAACAACAAGTTAAGTCTACAAGACAAAAAAAAGGAAAGGAAATAGAAGAATGAAAACGTGATGATGATTTTGTTGGTAGTGAAAAGTTTACGACTCATTCAGCAAAACAAATAAGAGAGAAAAAGTGAGAGAACTTGAGTTCAAAGAGGAAAAAAGAAACATGAAGAAGTGTGTAAATGTTTAAACTGCTACTATAATAATTGTCATTATCATAGACTCACAAAAAAGACAATCCTCAGTGGAGTTTTTTAGTATTAATTTTTTATCATAAATTTTCATTCGTTGTTATAATATTGCATTATTTTGCATTTTAATCAAGTATATATAATAAGTAACTTTTAATAAGGAAAATTTCTACACATTGGTATAAATGTATATCAAGATTATATAATGGATGATAAGTGACTACACACAGCATACATCAAAGTGATCCTTCAACGTGACTACTTGTTCATCTAACCCCCTACTTTCTCTCTAACAGATGCTTGCATTCTTTATAAAGTTAAGATGTATAAAGTTGGTGAAGCAATCATGTATATAGTAATGTTTTATTTGTTCGTCACTGGTAGGTACAGAGATGGCAAGCGTGCGATTGAAGTGATCGCTTCTCGACAACAACAAAACAGCAGTAGTGGCAGCAGCGGCAGCATGAAAAACAGGAAAGAGAAAAAGAGAAAGTAAAGAGAAAAAGTAGAAGAAAAGTGATAAGGAAATGATGTTAGCCTGAAAGTAGTATATAACTAGTTGCTGCTGTTGTTACAGGAGATATTCTTTAGTCATCTTCATCATGCGAAATGGACATGGGCTCTCACAAATATACATACATACATAGTGCATATCTACCGCTAGCAGAAGGAGATACAAAGGTCCTTGTTTGCCTCTGACAGAGGATCGAGCAATTTTGGACTTTTCTTTAGAAAGACTTGTAAAACCAACAACTCGATTTCTTTTGAAAATGTAAACATGGTGAAGAGGAAAAAGGAGATGAGGAGACGTGAGACATGACAAAGAAAGGAAAGGGTACGAAGTAGGAAAAATATGAGTAAAATTAATGTGTTATTTATATATATTTTACGTTACAACAGCAAAAAGTAGTACTATATTATGTAGAAAGTACAAGGGTGAAGAGAGGGAGAAAAAAATGTGCAAGAAGGATGAGTTTGGTAATGGTAGTAGTAGTAATAGTAGTAGTAGTTGAATAAGAGAACGTTGATGAAAACCTTCAACTTCAAGCAGAGTTTTTTATTTGATGGAAGTAAGAAGGCAAGTTTTGCTACTAGGGAAGAAATGAGTTTAACTCTAAAAAGGGAGGATAAATACACATGGTGTGTGCCACAGGGAAAAAGTACATATATATTCGGGTTATACATGCGTGTGTGTGTGTAGTACTTGCTCAAAAAAAGAGAAAGAACTTAGTTGTTTCGGGCAGTCCAACAAGTAGCAGTAGTAGTTTTTGTAGTAGACAAAATTATTTGTACGATATTTTTTGTGTGCCAAGAAAAAAACTGATTGCTGGAGACAGAGATTGAATATAGGTATAAATGTATGTTACCTGCTATGTTTATCTACTACTATCGTACTTATCGTTGCTTTGTGTATCCTTTTAAGAGAGAGAGAGAGAGAGAGAGAGAGAGAGAGAGAGTGAAAAATATTTATTTTAACTTTGGTCAGAGATCACTATATATCTTTATCGTAGTCTCGTTTTCGCTCCGATTTTGTCCTTTCACGTCGTATTTTATTTGTTCGTTCTCACAACAAGAAGGATCACCAGAAAGACAGATTGAAATAAGAAAGGAAGGGAGCAAGGGATATGTGTGTAGTAAGTTCAGAAAGGTTGGGAACATGAATACACTAGGGCTCATAGACTTACAAAACTGAGTAGACGAGAGGAAAAAAACTCCCCCTATTGTACTATGTCAAGTGCAGTGATGATGACGACAAGAGCAAGTGTGTACTTATACACGGTCATTTTGCACAATGTGTGGTGATGTTCTTGCAAACAGATGACGATGATGAATTAGACTGGGTAGTTGCATAAAAGAAGAAGATCTTCCAAAGACGTGTGGTGACTGACTTTGCTGACTTTCACACGTCAGTAGCCTTTTCTCCCCAGTTCGTGCTCTGACTTGACTTTTAGCCCGGAATGGGTTTCCCTTCTTCTACTTCTTCTTTGTTCAAGAGTCGTTGAAAGAGAATCGCACAAATATAATATTGTCTTGAGTTCATGAGATAGTCAGATTTTACACTGTACATGAATAGTCACACCAGCAGTTGTAGTGTGTTAGTGACACATGCGGCACAGCTTGGTTACACCACTTTGTAAGGAGAAAGGTATTAGAAAAGATTGTGGAGCTTCGGTTGTCGTATGTCGTGGATGAGAGAACCGCACAGAATACACATTTGTGTATACACAAAAAGGAACACTTGAGACGAATATAATTTTTGAGGTTTAATTAAAATAAAATAGTAATTTGACTAAAAGTCTTACTGTGCTGCGTAATTTAGTTTAGTCGGTCATACACACACCCACACACACTGTGGTTTAAAAGATAATACGAAGCTATATTAAAATGTATATGCGTTATTAAGTCTGTTTCACAAAAAGAAAGCACTATAATTGCATTCATGTAACACTTGTATTGATGTTCTTGATACAAGCTAGTATAGCAGTGAAGATCTCTTTTTAGATGAAAAAACACACACGAGGAAAAATAACCTTCACCAATTTTCTTTATTGGTCTTCTTGATTCTTTACGTACAATTACAAGAGCAACAACAAGTTATGCTTACATTCACTTCACGCAGTGCACTTTTCTTCCAAAATGTAATGATGGGAATAGGTGTCTGTATTATTCAATCTTCTTCGAGCGCGGTATCATCCAAGAAAGCGGTTCATGTTCTTGCACTGTAGTCACAACCCAGTGAGACAGAGAGACAGAGAGAGAGAGCGGGTGGATGATGATAGGCTGTGTGTTTGAGATTTTTCCTTGTATCACCGCAAATGAATGTAAAGTGTATCTAGTTTATTACTACCAGTGTCTCGCGAGAGCAAACGTATACCTTGCACGGAGAGGTCAATTGCCAGGTTTTGCTGGAGGTGTTTTATCAAAGAATTACAGATATTTTTATTTGTATAAATGTGTCTGGATGAGACAAAACAGCTGCCTGAGATTGAGACATAAGAGCACAGAGAGAAAAAGAGAGATATTATAGAGTCTGTATAAATGTCTATTGTATGGATTATTTGTTGGGTTTGCTTTACTTTCTATCTGCCTGTGAGCCTTCTCGGTGCTTTTTTTCTTCTCCGAGCTTAATCTCTATTATTATTCTCTTGTGATCTTTTCGGCATCCAATGAGAATTATACCAGTTTTCACTTGTTCTTTTGGTATTTTCCAAACGGAGCCAGCGGCTCAACTCACAACTCGCAAGTCCTTTTTTCACTGGAACAAGTTAACTTGTCGTTTTAAGTGGGTACATATGTATGCATAGATATAGAAATATTGTTGTTGTTGCACACAGCAAAGCACATTTGAAGACTTCCTTTTACGTGTGTAGTAGTAGTATTCACTGAGTTGACTAAATAAAAAGGGGGAGTGGGTGTATTGTAAATGAAGTGAATTTGATAGGCATAAAATTACTTTGGATAATTCCGTCGGTTGAGAGAGGGAAGAGAAGAGAAGAAAACCGAGAATTAGGATGCCTCGGAAGGGTTCCTGGAAAGAGAAACAAAGAGAGATATATATAGACAACGATCTTTTCTCGTGGAGAGAGAGAGAGAGAGAGATGTGGAATAATATTGAGTAATAAGTTTAATTTTCAACATTTTTAGTTTGTTTATGCACATGGATGCTCGTCCTGCTCTACAAAATATGTTGTGGTATTTATTCCCATTGTAGTCAAATGAAACTCAATAAAGGACTACTGAAGTGAATATATACATAAGCCCTTTCACATGATGACTGGTACTTATTTGTGCATTTCAGATTTTCCATCTGCTGATATTTTAGTACTGGCATACCTACATACTTGCAATACTTTAGGTATAGCATGCCTCAGAGAAGATGTTCGGAATTAATGTTCACATGCACCCTTTGAATTATATGTGAAGGCATGCATCCAGTATCAATGTATTTGTATAAGTATTCAACTACCTATGTACACGTATGCGATGATATAATATGGTTCTCATGTAGTTTCACGCACCTACTTTTCGCCATGCATTTGAAAAAATACGTGAAGCTAATAGCTTTCTTGTCTTGGTTTCATTTTATATTTCAGTTGATCCATTTCAAAGTTCTCGTACTACCATATCTACTTCTTTCTTCTTGAAGTTTCTACCAGTCAGTCAGTAATCATCATCCTCAAAATCATCTTCATATATACTTAGGCTTAGTAATCTTTTAGAAAAATCCATTATATGCTATATGCATAAGTTTATATGTAGTGGATGGAATGATGAGATGAAAACGTAACAGGATCTTTCGTTTTAGTATTTCTCTTCCGTTTTCTCTTGCTCTTTGTAGTCAATCAACCCTTCACACAAAGAGTATCACATCTTACCAACTTTTTTGTCTTCCTTTATAGTAAGAAAAGGCAAAAGCATACTCTAGCATGAAATATAAATACTTCTCACTTAAGGCGATCATATCTAAAAAGAAATATTGAATTTCCTTAAATAAATTAAAACTTGTTTTATTTTTGTAGTTAGCCATCTTTTTTGTCGCACAAAGATACAATTTTGTTGCAACTTTTGACGATATATAAATAGTAGTAATATTACTAAAGAAAGTTATATTATTATTCTTTACTCATTCTTTATTGCTTTCTTCACTCTTTGCAAAAAAAATGCATTTTTTGTTACTTTTCATCTTTTTACACACATTTTTTTTGGGTTGGGACACAAAAAAAGTATAAGAATTTCCGTCATAATACTACACTGTATATTATTATTCAATAGTCATATATTATTATGTGGATGAGTGAAGAAACACACTGCAAATATTATTGTAGAATACTATTACCGTTTTGTTTGATAATAAATTACATCAAAAGTAAATGTTACCATGTGTATAATGCTGCCATTCTTAAATTATTATTATTATTTGTAAGCAAAGGCACTTTATAACTTAAACACTCTTAAATTTATCCTGAAGCCGTTTTTCCTCTTTCCTCTCCCATTCCCTCGCTCTCTTCTTTCATGATTATTATTATTTTTCATAACATGTTGTGTTTTATATGAGGTACACGCATACATACAGAGTAGTTGAGCACACAGTAATTTTTTGCTAGTTTTCTAGAAAATATTTTTGTTACTTTTTTGTACTCCTCTCTATCTCACTTTTACTACAACAAAATGCAATGATTTAAAACTGTGTTTAACTTTTTATGAAAAAAAAAATGTTGCATTATTACGTTCCATATTTGATCATAATGGAGCAGAGGGAAAAGAGAAAATGTTTACTTGTGCTATTTATAACAGTCTCCTTTTCTCACTCTTTTCCTCTTATAAAGCATGCAGTGCTTTCCGTTCTTTTTTCCCTTTCCGTTTAACTTTTTCTCCAAAAACCTAACCACCTTTACCACCACACATTTTACGTTTATTTTCATTGTGCCTTTTTGTCATTCTCTGTTCTCTTCACTCTATATCTTTCTTTTTTTTTTAAAGTTTTTTGATCAAAAACTTTATATAAAACTCAGAATTTTACTTAAACTATAAATATGTATACCAACGTTGTTTTTTTTTCAACTTTACTCTCTTTCCCTCAATTTTTCCTACTTGGTTCCTCTGTCTCGTTCTCTCTTTCTGTCTCTCCGTCTCACAGTTCTACATCCCTCGTCACCATTTACACATAGTCTATTTTTTATCTTCTTGACTTTGCCTCAGGGAAAGGGAGCCATTGGATGTATACAAGACTCTTTAGTACTATTATTATTATTATTTAAATACTTGGCTTTTTCCTTTTATAACAATTCAGACAGACAGATACAGAGAGAGAGAAAGCAGTTTTCATTGTAATGCACCTCAATATACGTTAGCCGTCATATAGATTATTGCAAGAACTATTATGTGATCTTCGCTACAACTATATAGGAATTTACATATACGTACTTCACGTGGCAAAGTCGCTACAAAAATCCATATGCAGCTTCCTACCCATGCAAAAAGAAAATATTCGTATTTGCACGAATTATAGTTGTGCACTACACTTCTGGAAATGGTTATGATGATGATGATTATGATGACAGACAGACATATACTGCCGCGGAGGCATTTGCATTTCTAGTTTTATAGTACCTCCTCGTCACTATTGTTTGCACTTGTTCGTATTTTTTACGTTTTTCGCATTACTTTCCAATATAATATTATGTTTCTGTGAAAAGTGGTTGAAAAGTTTTTTTTCCACTTACGAACAATATTTATAATAAACATACAAATAGAAAGAGAATGAAACGCGTACAAGAGAAAAACTAGGATGCTATATCCAGCCAAAAAATAATATACAACGGAAGTTAAAAAGGAAAAAACTGAATAAAAAAATATGCGAGATATGCACAAGTATTATTCTTTATTTTTTGAATAGGCCTCCCTTATTTATTTTAATACGACGAAAAACCATCGCAACTCCCACTTACGCATTACGCCTCCCTCTCCATATGTACATCCATTTGATGGATGAAAAGTAAATTTGAAAAAAGCTACAAGGAACCGAGTTGTTCTTGTTGTCATTTCTTCTACCATTGCTGCCTTTTTGGAATGTTAGAAAAACGTACCCAAAAATGGTACCAGTACATATCACTCAATGAGACAAGTGTTGTATGCCTATGGCAAAACTATTATTAAAATAACGGCACTATAGTGTAGTGTTTTTCCGGTTGTCGTAGTGCAACAATGAGCCACTATTTTCACTTCTTTGTATGCAGAGATTCAGATGACGAGTTAGAAAAATCAGAACAAGTAAAAAAAACTGGATCAAAGAGACAGTGAGGTATGTTGTAAAGGTAGTTTGTTGTTGTCATACTAACTACTTATAAGGTATGTAAAACCAACTTTTTTTGCAGAACACATTGAATATTGAATATTGGTGTACCACAATAGTGGTAAATACAAGTTAGGCCTAAGTTACGCAATAGTACTGGTCGTGGGAGGATAGAAGAGATGTTTTCATACAAAGCCTTCTCACATTAGAGTGATTGCATGTTCAAGTAAAAAAAATACATCCACGTTCACTTCCTCGTTTGATCGACTCCATCTTTGTTTGTGAGATTGTTGCAAGTTGTAGTACAAATCGGTATAGAAGATAGAGAGAGAGAGAGAAAGAGAGAGAGAGAGAGAGAGAAAGAAAGAGAAAAATCGAAACACCTACTCTTTTAAAGAAAAATATTCACAGAAAAGAAAAACGATACATTTCCAGTGAACACTGAACACACAAGTTGATAAATGGAACTAATATCACAAATACCTGTCTATTACGCGTGCAAGCTAGTTCTCAACAAAGTTATTTTTCCAGAGAAATGGGTTGTGGCTTCTTTTCCTTTAGGGCTTTGATATGGTTTGTATCGAAGAAAGGCACACGTGAAAAAAAATGTTGTAGAAAAATCGACGACAAAGTAGAGAAGCGAATGAAGCAATGAGTTACGATGCGATGATAGCGAAGTGAGTATACACACAACAACTGTTGGATTGGATTAAGTCTACCTTACTATCACTATACGAACGACTCGTAACAAGTTCAATAGGATGTAAAGAGTGGAGCAAATTAAAATAAACCTTGTGTAAATATGTATCTACTATGCAAGAGTGTTGTGGTGGAGGAGGCGGACAAATTGCAGTCCATATGTTTGATTAATTTGCCCCTATTTTCTATATAATATAACGTGGAGCTCAAGAAACAACAGATTATTTCATTGCTATGCATAATATGTAGATCACCATTTTGTTAATAAGTCGAAGAAGGACTAAGAAGAGAAACATCAACAAAATACCACACGCACTAGGCACTAGGAAAAATCTTATGACAAAAATAATTTTGTTTTAAACTATTCTTTTTTCCCACGGGTGCCACATGTGTAGCCTTAAGTGTACATTTACAATTAGAATACTAACAAAGTTTATTATGCAATGTGTCATGTGAGTCACTGACTGTGTCAGCGAACAACAATGTAAACGGAGTGAGGTCTAGGCTAAACCCAAAGTTTGGAGTTTGTACGTACTTGAAAATATACTTTGTAATCCACATAAATAATAATAAGTTTTTCTTTTTCTTTGTAACATTTGTGTGTCTGTGTAAGACGATGCCAGTAATAGTACGTGAGCACCATGAGGACGCACGTACTATTACTGACCTGATGTTATGTTTGTGGATTTGTACATGATGTAAAAAGAAATATTTGGATTGGCCTGTGTATTATGTGTATATTTTTATAGTGATTGCACGCACTGCATACGTAACAATAAAAAATATATGAGAGGAACTTCATTTATATTGCATACTTGTCACGTGGTGGGAAAAATATGTAGTATTATTGCAACAAAGATATATACTAAATAAACTGAGAGTGACAAGTGCAACCCTCGAAATACTTATAAACTGACACTGAACTAATATTATTTCATCCAGTCGCGACACGACTGGAATTCACTCACAAAATGAGAAAAAACTTGGTTGGTTGGAAAAGCTGCGAAACATTAGTTTAATATTTAATTTGTCATAAAAGTTTAGTCGTAAAAACACTTCAGATTGAGATATAAATTTTTTTTGTGTTGTTGATATAAGAAGTAAAAGCAAGTACAAAAATTTTCGTAACTAACCACAATAGCTAACGAAAAACCGCACCTGTTATATTTAAACAGCAACTGTTGCGGTATAATAAAATGTGCGAATAATTTTCATTTCATTCATAATCTCATTCGTTATAGGTATATAAATTGCAGATATAGGTATACACACTCCGTCGTATTAATGAGATGGAATTGTTGATTGCACAACATGAATATTATATATTTGTATTATTTGTTGCATAATATGAAAGTGTATTATTGACGGGAGTAGTATGGGTACTGCGCGGTGTTTCTCTCTGACCTGCACATGTGATAATGGTAGGTTATGTTCCAACGTATTATATGTATGAACGTAACATATTATGCAATTATGTGAAGGAAGGGGGATCGGGGGCAGCAAGTACAGCTTTTACCGGAGGGCAAGGTAAGTAATGTCGACGGGGAGACACATTTCTTGCTCTTGGATTTCATCACTACAGATAAAAGTGTATGTGCTCAAAGTACGCTGCCAGCCACAGAAATGGTAATCCAGATTTTCAAGGAGTGAACCCTAAACAAGTCCTCAGTACAAAAAACACATACGTATATCTGTATATGCGTATAGTATCTTCGATGTCAGCAAATGGTGAACTTGTTAAGTTTGTACTACAGAGGGCAGGTCTATTTATTATTGACATATTTTGCTCAATCGTATGTGCATTTGAAAAGCCTGGGACACCATACAAACCGAAGAGTGACATAAATTAAATGACGTTTGGTACAGATGCATACGGTTTTAAGCCCCCATTTGTATCTTTCAAACATCTACTACATTTCTGGTAGGTATTATCTTGCACATACATTTATGTAACCTTGTTGAATTTTACCATGCATGGACACAATTGGCATAACCAAACCCGTAGTATCACTACAAGATACTCTGACATGTATAATTAGTAATCGACATAAACCTACAAAAGAAGCCACATTTGGACCAATATTTGTGTTTCTCAATTTACTATTACTACTACTACAAATATTTATGTAGAATTTTCTTGCTTCTGGGCTACTCCTTTGTAGTCAGGATATCATAACCGCACATAACACATCTGCTACCAAATTATTCGTAGGTGAAGTTCACGGATTTCTGATAGTTTTCATATTAGTTTAAAGGATAACCTGTAATAAGTTTTAAAAAGATCAAATTTGGTTTGTGAGGAAAGAGTGAGTATTTAGAGTATTCAACTTTATTGAATTTTTCAGCTTCTATTTCTTAGAGTCAGTGTTGGCTTAAAATTCACTGCATATATTTTTAAACAGAGTCATATACATAATATAAAGCATTTTGTCAATGAATTTATATGCTAATACATATATATGTTTTTAAACATGCCATATATTATTATTACTGTCTTAAAAGTGTATCTTATATTACATTTTTTGATCCAGAAGGCATGAAATCTTTTTCCCCCAAAGCGAGCACACATTTATCAAATTTGTTGACTGTGCTAACACGCACGTATGTGGTTTATTTCCGAATGGAAAAATATTGTAAAAAATGTTCTGTCCCATTTTTTGCGGAGTACCATGTAGCTTTCATATATTCTCTATCCAAACCACATTTATGAAACCTACATTTATGTACATTTTTCATGGAATCGTGGCGTAGGTGTATAAGAAACACACAAAATGTCTGTGAAATATGAAAATAATAGCCAGATGAAGACGATGATGGTGATGATAACAGTGTAAATGATCACACATACATCGTATTGTCATACTTTTTTTCTAATAGTTTTTTTTTGACGCGACTATTGTTGCTGTCAACGCGCGCGCACTTGTAGCTGAAAACGTTAGACATATGATTTATATGATAATGTAATTTCAACTTGACACAATTGCAAGGCAAAAGAAAACACCTTAATAATAATAATAATAATACAAATCTGAGTATTGGATCTCTATCAAGCCAACATGCGTGGTAAAAATAATTCCTTCCTTGCTTTTTTATCTGTACTAAGTTCAACCTCACATATGTATTATTATTAGGTAAGTAATGCTGGTGTTGTAATATAAATGAACTACAGATACATAGTGTTGTATTACTTAGGATGGAAATGTTAATATTTGAACGAATTCATATTAGGATATAATATGTATATTGTGAGTTGAATTTCATATTTTTGTCTTCTTTTCATGAAAATCGACAAAATGGAAAAAGTGAACTTATATAAGTAGAAATGTACCTATATATCATTAATTATTATTATTAATTATTATTGTGCATTTTGACTAAAATAATTATAGCCTACAGAGAATGATATATATTATTGTTTCATGAAAGTGCTATATACTAGATCATTTCAAAAGGATAGTCCTGCGTTTTCCAAATGTTATGTATTGTTATATATGTGAATCGTGAATGTATACACATGACAATAACCCACTGGCAATAAAATCTCTCGAAATGTAAACAAATGGGATTGAAACCAATTAATATCGAATCACTACTCAGTTAAATCAGCAAAAAACAAAGGTTATTCTATTAGATTCTTTTCACAGATGTACAAATACCTAGACACAAGTAGGTAATAAATGTGCTATAATCTCACACCATAAAGAAATTTTCTCTTTCATTGTTTCAACAAACAATCATTCAATCAATTTTCAGATTGGAAGAAGTTTATTATTGTAAATTATGAGAGACAGACATACCTGCTGATTTTGTTGTTGCTCCCTTTTAATTAAAAACGAATTTAAATGAATAAACTACTGTGTGAGTACGGTGACCTTTTAAAACAAACAATTTTGTAGCTGGATTGCAACTCGTCGTTGTCGTGAAACTTGAAATATCAATAAGAAAATAGGAGCGCAAAGATAGATCAGTACAAACAAATAAGTTAATTCAAGTAACGTCCCAATATTGAATCATGCGCACTTTGATTCCAATGACGACGACAGTGATGACAGACACAACTATAACTTACAACGTTTAAAACTAACAAGTAACAGCACCAGCACAAAATAATAAATCACTATTTGTATAATGTTATTAGCACACTTTTAGAGAAACTTACAAAATTGCAACTTTGTTAATAAAGAACAACGTTGTAAATGAATTACATTCAAATCTAAAGCGATTTTTTTCTCTGATCTCATGTAAAAAACATCCTTGGGGCGAATAAAAGTTCAAAGTTTCTTCTTCTTTTTGGTGTGATGTGTGATGCTGATGATGAGATAGGTTTTGTTTTTCTTGTATATTTTCTATTTTTCTTTGTTCGCTAAAATGAAGCTTTTTTTGCTTTTGCAAATGTTTCACCTTTTCTGCACGCAATGTTGCGATCGACTGTTGAGAAAGTAAGCGGCTGGAACTTTATACTAACTTCAGCGACGAGAGTCTCATATTTGAAAGTAAGCGAGCAAGGAAGCAAGGAAGCCTTCAACAGCCGAGTTTTCTGCCAATACAATGAATACAAAGTGCACACACACACACACACACACACACACACACATATGTATATAGTAAGAGAGAAAGCAACAGTACCACCACCACTCTCTCTACCACATAGTCAGATGAAAAACTCGTTTCTCCCGTTCAAATATCTACTGGCAAGGTATACTAAAAAAAAGCGAACAGCACAAGAGCTGACATTCTAATACTACACAGTGAAAAAAAGTGAGTGACAAGATAGGAAAGAGCGAGAGCTGAGTTGTGCTTTTCCCATATATTCAACTCAAATTGTATTCGCGTATGACCGGCGCAAGCAACAGGGAATGAATAAGGGCTGCTCTCTCTGGCTGTAGTGGTGGTTGTGTGTTGTTTGGTAGTTACTCTAGTTGGAGCAGTGTGTAATTCGCTGCTGCTGTTATATGTTGCCCCTGTCTTTTCCCGACGATTTTATTTTCTGTTTTGTGTTGTCGAGTTTGCATGCTCTTTGCTGTCAGTTCAGGTTCTTGATGTGGTCCTACTTCTATTTCCCAATATAACGCTGAACATTAGAAACAGAGTACACACACGCAGAGGGAAAAGGAAAAGAGATAGAAGGGAATCTGTACACACAAGTATAAGAAATACGAAAATAACAAGAATGCTTTCACGCAGATAAATATTACACACATATGAGCATTATCCTATAAGAACTTACGTGACTATATATTTACCTGTGAGGGTACTGGGGAGTTTTTTTTATTTGTGTGTGTACAATAACACCAAACTGCAACATCTAAAATAATGCCCTAAAGTAACAAAAAAATGTTCTTGGTCAGTAGTAGTAGTAGTTGTTCTTGTTGTTGTGTGCAGGATAATAATATATGAGATGGATGAATGGAGAGAATAATAATACAATAATGTGCGTATTTGGTGGAAGAAAATAAGATTATATCACCTACGCGACAACTACCAAGCCATCAAAGACTAGCGCAAATGTCGTTAGTAAACTATTAGAAAAACCTTACCTTGTCCTCCTTCTAGAAAATATGCAACAAGAAAAAATCAAATGCACCGAGTGAGCGATAAAGAGGGAGAAATACATTCAGAGAGACACAGAGAGAAAAAAGTAGATCCCTACCTTCTAGTATTTGCAATGTTGAATGGGGAAAGACATTCTTGTTTCCTTACTTATCTGTTATACAATCTGAACAAGATACAAATGGAGATGAGTCTCTTTTGGAATCCTGTCTGAGTCACTTGTAAATTTCATGAAACATTG
>JAHZNC010004921.1:0-11801 GCA_027744095.1 Zhuqinia jingwanae | reverse complement strand
ATATTTATTTTGAAGGACAAAATAATATATTTACTCTTCTGTCACAGTCGACTTTTAATTCCTGTCAGTCAAATTGCAATAATATTCCAAAACGTTTAACTATCTTGAACCAAGCAGATATAAATACCTCAAATAACAAAGTCTGTGTGTGTGTGTTTATGTGTGTTCAAAATAAAAACAGCAAAGTAGCTACGTATTCTAGATTAGTTAAGACACTTAGCATTTTAAACATAAATATTACATAAAAAATATCAATTATTTTACCCTATTTTTTAAGAAAAATTTAAGAGCATATATAATAATAATAACATAATATAATACGAAGCAATCAAAAAATAAAGGACCCCTCGTGGGACTACAAAGCACAATGAAATTATTGTGGTTTTACCTTTAGATTTCTGCGTACATGTAAAAACGAAATCATTAAATTAGATAAGATTTGTATTCAGTTCACTCCCAACCTATTCAAACTAATAACCAGCAGCCCTTATTATTAAACAGAAGGAAAAGTATAAAGCACACGCGGACGAAATAATGAACAAAGGAGCCATAATGTGCAGTCTTCCTTGGAATGAGTTATCCAGTACATGTTCGTCTAATTGTATGGAAATCATCAACCAATGCTACATTTTATTACGTTACTGTTTTTTTGTTCCAAAAATGTATATTATATACCCAAGTCGTGTGTGTGTATATTTCTATTAAAGTGATCCATATAACAACAGTCTTTTTGGTATTCATAGCCTTTTGTACTAGTACTTATGCTGTCAGCAAATATTTCAAAAAAAAAATCATGCAAATGCAGGGTACATATATACATACATATAAATACATACATATAAATACATACATACTCTAGTTAGAATAATGATAGGGAAGGGACTACATATAATAATTCCTTGTTTTACATCAAAATGGAACAGGATTGACTGAATTGAAACTGAAACTTTTAAGCGTGCGTGCATATAAAACCACAAATTTTTTTTTTGAGGCTTCATCTTTTTCCATGCATGTATTATTATAAAGTGTCAACCTGTCAATCATCAACCACCAATCCAGAATCAGCAGTCCTTTTTTCCCTTTCTATACTACACGCACATCAATACAAGTTTTTGATTTCATAATAAGATTGGAACACAGAGAGACGAAAAAAAATACGATAAAGTAAGATGTACTACCACTACTACTACTACTCCTATTGTAAGTCCGTATATAACCCTGCCCTTTTGAAAATTTTCAGAGCACTAAAGAAAATACGGGAGCCAATGCGTAAAGACAGAGTGTAGTATGTAGTAGCTGTAGTAGTAGATTATGGCACTGTCGAAACCAATCTGGGTGAATGACTTTTGCCACACTATCTACAACATACATACATTCATATATTTTACCTTAGTTTTTCACGGAACAAGATTCTCTCTCAGACTTTCCAATTTGTGATGTACTTCCGTTCCGTGAAAACCACACACGGTGAAAATAAGGCGGCACAAGGTGAAATAAAATTAAATTGTGGAAACGTAACACCAAAAGATTTGAAGATTCCAGATGGAATTGGGGTTCACTTGGAATACCATATTCCAAAAACACTATATAGGTACGTACATACTTTTTTACCACTACCACCACCACCTATCTATCATTAGGGTATGTACACATGCTCACATATACATACAAATAATATAGTAAGAGAGGGGTCAATTTTCATGTGTAGATGTTTCAGGTCATCCGTTTAAATAATGTGGAATATATGCGGACAATATATGTAGCACTTACATATATGAGGAAATTTTATCTAGAGAGGTACTTCCTCCTCCTCCTTCCACACACACACACACATACATACACAGATAAAACCTGAATACATTTTGATGTTCTCACATAAAATAAAAGAAAATCACTGTCGACAAGGATGCGATATGGGAATTTGTTCCATGAATACTAGTAGAAAGAGAAATTCACAAAGATGTATAGAGTAACTCAAGGGATAAAACCATGTAAAATTGCTGTGCTATAGAAGATACCAGAGAGTATATAGATCAAAATATGCAATATGTAAAATAAGTTTTGTTGTTCTGCTATAGTATTCCCATTTTCATATAGTGGTAGTAGTAGTTCCATATAAACATTTAGAAGAATGATAATATAATAATAATACAAATGCAAATGTAGTCTATGAATATATGGGGAAATGAAAGGATACTCTGATGATGAGGCATAAAAACCAAAAACCGAGATTTAATATTTTATCATGCAAGCAAGCTGAATACTATTTCTACTTTTGCTCCTCTTTTTTTGGTGTATAAGAAACATTATTCTCTGTGAGTTTGTAACTTGTGACATTGTTTTTTGGGGGAAACGGAACAATTTAAACATATCTTCTTCTGCTGCTGCTGCTGGAAGTTTGAGCGAAAATATGAATGTTGTAACATATCATAACATAACATATCAATAGCACATAGTATTATTATATATTATCATATCTCGCAATTTTACAAACAGTCAGCAGATGATATTCATCCCTTTTCTCACTTCATTTCTAAATCATTTCCAGGAAATAACTTTACGAGGATCCCATTTTACTTTTTACATCATTCTTGGAGTAGTAGTAGCGTAAAAAAAACATTCCCCTCTACTCTCTACCCCAATCAAGTTTGAATGTACATACGCAATGTAAGTATATTTGTATGTGCATAATATGTATGTATGTTTACCCACTTACTCCAGTACGAACAAAAGACTGACTCTGTGATTTAGTAGCGTAAGCCAGAAGCTAGTTCAAAGTATTTTTTGAGTCTGCCCGTCAATACGTTCAATGTTGCTTTATAAATCTGTTATTTTTTTACATTGTATGTTTCTTATCTTAATTAAGCTTGAATTGATGCAATGGATAAATGAGTTACAGGAGTGGCTAAGATGACACTTTTCCCGACAACGATTCTGTCAAAGCTCAATAATTGCCAAATAGATCAATTGCAAAGTAAATATTTGTTAAAGACGTTCGTGGGTTCAAACTTTGAACTTCAAATCACATTCGTTTTCAGATAAGATTATACGCCATACAGATTTTATGTAATTATTAAACAGTTTATTCGTATTGATGTTTCCATCCCATTGTATTTCCAACTGTTTAGCAATGCCAGTATTATTATGGAGCCTAATGCTGTTTCGGCACTCCGATTGACCCTATTTATTTGCTACTTATTATTATACAGTGAAGTAAAGGCGAAAGCTTCATACATATTATCTGCGCAAATAGGTATATGGATTGCTTACAGGCTTTATGTCTTATAGGCATTATACCTATTTCAAATTTAGTCTTCTAAATAGTGGAACGATAATATGGTGTGCAGGAAAAGCGTTAGTACTTTCTACTACACGAGCATGCAATGTTTGTTTTTTTTGGTGAGAGAAAGAGAAACGATTTGGTAATATGATCTGACATAGCACATAAGTGAATACGTATTATATCCAATTTTCTCAAGCAGTGTCAGTGCTTTTTTTTCTCTCTAACAATGTGGCAGTAAAATGCTGACTAACTTTTGCAATTGTTGGTTCACTTCGTCCCTCCTCTCATCATGATGTTATGTAAGTATATATATTATGTAGGTACAATGTATACATATGTCAGAGAGAGAGAGAGAGAGAGAGAGAGAAAGTGAGAGGAGGGAGGAAGCTAATAAGTCGGGAAATTTTTTCTGATTATGTAACGTTTGTTTTCATCAACGAATAGTTTCACACATGTTCCATTAGAGAGTAAAGTGTATGAATTCGCCAGGTCGTTTCTAGCTGACTATGTAGACTGCCAAGAAGACTAATTTTGTTTCTGAAGGGGTGTTTGTGATCCTCTAAATCGGATGCTAGAATGGTTGGATACTAGCATATAGCTTCTAAAAAACGTAGGTACATATATACATAATATTGCGTGTTATATAGTAGTCCAAAATAGACACTTTAGTCTCTGAATTTTCTCTGCTGTTGGTTAGCCATATCACCACACCACCACCACCAACACTGCCAACCACCAAGTAACTAGATTTTTTTTACGGAACTTCATTAATCCATTTTAGCTTCATTCCTATATGTAAAGAGCGAGATCTTTGCACTTGTATGAAAAACAGTGTATGTGTGTGTGTGTGTGCTACTTTCCAGCAAGGGGAGTTGCACACAGAGAGAGAGAGAGAGCATCATTATTACCTCTGCTGACAAAATGATAGTAAAAAAAACACTTGCAGAGATACCTACTTTACTTATTATAACGAACAGTGAATTTCACACTTGAGTTGGCTTGTATGTAGGTACATGAAAAGGAGATAATAATAATTTTAAATCTTCAAAATAAAGAAGTTATTTGTTATTATTCAAAAAAAATCTAGTACTGTAATAAAAATAACATCCAGGAAACGTGAAGAAAATTAGGGAAAGAATATGAAAATCAGCGTTATTATTTTTTTTAATGAATTCATAAAGCACAACGTGTGCTGTTATAATAAGATCATCTAAAATGACCTCACATTTTGGATATTGGACACATTGAATTTGATTTTGGACCGTTTTTGAAAAAAAAACCGTTTGAACAAAACTACTACTGTAAGTTATTTGACAGATTTGGAATTAAAGTCGGATTCATAAGGTGCGTATAATTTTAGTTCACAAATCTTGATTTTCTAACCATATTAATTGCTACCACAAAGCTCAACTCAACAATAATAGTAGATTCCGGGTGTTAGCAAAAAAGTACACACGTTGTGAGCAAACGTTTCCTCTGAGAAATAATTACTGGACACAAAAGACTAATTTATTATTGAGTGTACCATATTATCCACCATATAGGAAGAATTTTAGCAAAACGGTGAAAGCCATTACACATGCAATAAAATTAATTGAAGTAACATTATATTTTAAAGAGAAATTAAACTGTATGAAGCAGCAGAACATTCTGGAGCACATTCGTGAAACAGTAAATTATTAAATTGTAGTAAATAGAGCTTAAATAACCAAAAGATAAATTTCTAAATTTAGATTCCCGGTTTATTTTATTTTTTACTAAGCCTTACCAACTTTGAACTTGCTGGAAAATTTATATTATTATGCAAATGTCCCTTTGCAACATAACTCCTTTCCAACTAATAGTAAATATACAAATAAATTAATAACATACATAGAAATAGAAGGCGAGGTTATAACTTTTTGGGAAGAAAATCTTGCGACTCAAATCTCTCTCAATCTCAGACCGCAGAGCAGTGTAGCAGTGCTTCATTTTTTTTGGAAGGTTTTAACTGTTAATGCGATTTTATATAGTTGTATGTTTGCAAGCAGCTTTACAGCAACTTTCCTTTCTATTTTCTCCCCTCTCTCTCTCTCTCTCTCTCTACTTCCTTGACTTTTCATTTTGCACAAAAGTAAATCAACTTAAAAGCCGCCTTTTAATATGCAGATGAGTGTGTATAGTAGTAGTGGGAGTCGCACTGACGGCCCTGTAAACCTACTAATACAACCAAGTTTCAAAAACACACGGCTCTCCATGTGTGTATATAAATATATTTTACAATATCCTGCCAAGTTTTCTGCTTTCCCTGATTAAAAAGCTGTTTGATGTTGCATGCACATTTGGAATCTGCATCTGAAACTTTCACACAAATCTTCAGTAGTAGTAGACACAGAAGAACACAATCAACAACATTACAAAAAAAAATATTATGCATGTTTCTGTTACCACTTTTTGATCTTTTCATACACAAACAAATACACATACATAATATTTACTACTTTTCTGGTTTTTGTTTCTTTTTTTTATCTCACATTTTCCTCTCTCTCTCTCTCTGCTTCTCTTTTCCATATCGTAGAACAAAAAAGAAAAGAAAAAAGAATCATGTAATTTACAAAAACTACATTTTATATGTCTGTCCGTGCTCGTATCTTTACTACTTATGTAGATATATATATATATTCTAGTAGTAGTAGTATGTATACTTGATATTCTTTTTTTATATACTTTCTTTGCCTCTCACACATTCTGATTACATTTTACTTACATTACATTACATTTGACGTGCTTGTGCTTCCGCATCTTGTTAAAAGCTACCCCATGAGACATGCTAAAAGTTTTCATGATACTTTATATTATTATTATGTATATAGGAATAAATAAGGCATTGTGTCTGGTTTTAATATGGCATGGACACACACACACACACACACACACAAGAACATTGCACATTTCATTCTCCTCTCTCTCTCTCAACTCTCTCTCTCTCTCAACCCATTCTAGTTTGTTGCGCTACACGGTGATTTGGTCATGCTGTTTTTTTAACAAGGCCCCAAACAAGACTCTCTCTCTTTTTTCTCTCTGAAACATTTTACTTACTTACTTACTGTTAGCAGCAGACAAAAGAGTGAGAAGAAGCGAAAGAGAAAGCATGAAAACAAAGTCAAAGCACACATGCATCAGCGATTTACTCACTAACCACGACGAAAAAAAACATACATAGATACATGAGGTACAAACATATATTAAAAAAGAAAAAAAAAGTACTACACAAAAAATATCTCCAAGTTCTTTATATCAGCAACAATGTATATAATAAAAAAGCAAAGATTTTCAAATATAAAAGTTATGCATTTATCTCAGTAGACTTTTCTCAGAAGTGGAAATATTTATTTTTCTCGGGCATGTACAATTTTACTAGATTTTTTTTTCGTAGTGTACTTTGAGTACCTAGTCTGACTTTTTTTGACTTTCGTTTGTACTCACATATATAATAATTTTCAAGCGAAATTACTATAGATGACATGCATGTATGTATGTTTGTAGTGTTTTGCGTCAAACGCGATAACAAAAAAAAAATGAAATGAGTAAAAAGTATTCTTTGTCGTTGACAAAAGGAAATGCATTGGTGTATGAATGATAAGACTATTTTATATAGAGTTTTGTTGTTGTCTCCATTGTGTGCTTTACGTTCTCTCTCGAAAGTCTCGGAAAATTTTCCTGTGCGGATGGTTGTAAACGTTTCTCTTTGCTGTGCGCTTAGTACACAAAGTATATGTGTATATTTTTTATCTCCAATCTGTAGACGAGCCAACCGACTGATAAATGCAAACAAGGATATAAGTATTATGCTTCAGTGAAAGCATATAATTTTTCGTTAGTTTATAAATAAAAATGGGACTGGTAACTGGTATAGTATCATAATTTGGATTCTGTTGTGTGATGCACGTTTGGAAAATCCTTTGAACAAACCATTCTACATTTATATTAGGTGATTTAAAAAAAAGATTTTTGATTTATGCAAATGTAGTATTTTTAAATGTTCCCATTGTAGCGCCGCTGAATATGAAATAATGCAGTAAATCAGTAATGTAAATCAATGCTTTCTTTGCTGATTAGATAATGTTTTGCAAATATTTTTCAGAGTATTTTTTTATACTTTGTGGTGGAATTGGTTATAATGCAATGAAGAATAAATCCGATGAAAAGGAGTATGGGTGCTCCCTGTTGTAACTTGTACCCAGAACTTGTGCACCGCGGAGCAATTATAAAGTTTAAATTGTTTTGAGACTTGAGACAACTAGAAAATAACCGACCACACAAATAACTATAAATAACTATAAATAAAACACATACCAATCAATGACTTTAATTTCCAGTATAATTTAAAACTTACGTAGTACTGGAAAAGTCATCCTCATGTTTATATCCTTCCGAAATTAAACATCATACATCGTTTTGAAGTTATTGTGCGGACACAAACAAACAAACATCTACAACGTTGTTGCACAGCTACGTAAAAATGATTCTTTAGATATCTGGTTAGGATGAGCTAACTGACTATAAGGGAATGAGCGACTAAAAAACTTCCAGCCGACATACATATAAAATACAAGCTAAGATTAAAAGGAGAAATAATTTATAACAAAACAATTTCCAGTTGGAGGCCCACGAATTTGTTATTTTTCCTACAAATAGCAGGAGAGCAAGAACGGTTCATCTCATTCATTCCCATATAATACACTCATACGACACATAATGTTTGTCAAAATATGCGAATTTTCTACATGAAAATATTTGATTATGGAAATGCTCTCGTATCAAGTGTACGAGAAAATGATGCGATGAAAGGAATCTTTGTAATATCCCGTATAAGGACAGAATAAAGTAGTAGTAAGTAGCAGCTGCCCGTCTTTATATGCTGCTGCCTCGATCTTTTAAATATCAAGCGAGATTTAGCAGGAAACAAAAGGGAGCAAGAATCCGTGGAATAATAAAACAAGTCACTGGGGATCCATTCAGAACGTATCATTGCTGATATATTTTTCTCTTGACTTTCTTAAACTACGTGTGCGGCATTGTATTCCATACATTATTATGTCAATAGCGGAATACCAAACTTCAAAAGTGAAGTTGTAATCCAAACAGTAACATTCAAATATTAAAAGATTTTTAAAGACAAAAAAAGGGGAATTACAATAAACCAGAAGATACCAAATATGATTATATTTTGCTGCTGTTGTATTTAACAAAGCTCTGGAATTCGGCTTGTGTGGTTATATTATTTTAAAAATGAATGAAATGTTTTAATTTCAATGATCCATGGTTCTACGAAGTGAGATAAGAATAAAGGCCCCATTTCTAATATTTAATCTATGGTCATACGTGCTTATATTTGCAACATTTTAGAGATATCTCTTTGTTTTGTAAGCAAAATGGTTTTTGGATGGGGTTTTAAATATTAAAGTAAAAATAAATTGAGCAGTTGCCTACAATAGTTATACTCACAAATGTTGCAGATGCAGATGACTACTAAAAAAGATAATCGTTTTATGTGCATGTTTATTATTGTCTAATATGATTTGACAAAGAGGAATAAACCCACATTTTGTAGTGAGTTATAAAGGAGCAAACAGAACAATAATTTTTTTTAAAGGATTTGCAATCCACTTGGTGGTATTTTAAGAAATCATTGCTTGTAATCCGTAAAGTTTGAGCATGCAATCGAAAGACTGGGATGGAATCAACAGAAATCATGAAAAGTGCAAATAGTACTGCGAAGGCTAACAAACAGTAATAAAAACAGATAATTTTTTTGAGCATTTTGAAACAATACTTTTAGATTTTGTATACCTACATACATAAAAAAAAATGAATGAACGTAGCTACACATCTTGCATCGCATGTTACAAAAATGATGTTTGGAAACAGTGTTCCAGTGTTTACATAATAATATACACATATTATATAACTTTCTCCGAAAAAAATAATCGTGCACTACAACTTCCCAACTGTATATAATACATGGCATCATAGAATGTATTGAAGATAAAAACATAAAAAAAGGGAAAAAACGGAAGTAATATATCAAACAACGAATAGTTTCACGTAATATATTACATGAGGCAATAAGAAATGAACTATGTACTTTTTTGTGCAAAGATTTTGTTTTGACTACTACAAACATTTCCTGTAGATTTATTGTAAATTGCATGAGAAAAAACATAAACTTTGTCATAATCTGACGAGCAAATCATAAAAAGTGCTGTTTTATAAAACAATGCAGTCCTGTTGTCGACTTTTCAACATACACAAAACAAAGTATATAAAGAGCACAATACTCGTTTGTGTGCATGCATTGGCAATGTGAAATAGTAGTAGTAGATCAGATAAAAGAAAAGGAATGACAAAATGCTGAATTCAAAATTGCTACTGGCATGTCGTTTGATATAAATAAAGATGTATGGAGGATGGAAAAATATCTGAGCCTGTGTATTTGACAAAATATTTAGCTACAAAAAACGATACAAAAACGGAAGATTCAAAAACGTAGCGAATCACCAATGATTTTTATGCAATTTATATACATGGTGCAGTATTTTAAATTAAGATCTATCTATGATATTATTTTTACATATTTGTGTAATTTTTTTCTTTTCAAAAACGTCTCTGAGCAGAACTATGTACAATGATATCAATTTCAAATTTGCATGTGTTTGTGTGTGTTGTAATAAATGGGCTGCGTATTATCAAGTTTCTTTCACTGGAAATGCTGGAACTATTATTATGATAATATTCATTTTCATCTATTTCATTCCATAACTTAGTACATTGTTCCAAGAAAAAATTGTTTTTGTGTTTAATTTAGATTTTTACTTACATTGAGACAAAGCTCGCTTCTTGAATAAAAAAAATATAAAACCACTTACCTGCTTTGATGTTGATGGCCGTTGTTGGGATCAATACAATGCGCAGCCAAGCCAGTGCAGTGAAGGTTTCTTTTAATCAAGATGTGTACATGTACATATACCTACATTGACCATACATGTATTTATAGGCATATATAACATGTAAGTAAGTAAAGTTAAAAAGGAGTCTTAAAAACTTGTGCTGTTGTGTATACATAAATTCTTTAATGAGAGGGACGAGAGTTAAAAGCTCATGCATTTATTATGGGCTTTATGTCAAACGATACGTTCTAGGCTTTGTGCCTGAAAACGTGTGGTCTAGACCATCCATCCAATATATTACTATCCATTATTTGACATCCCGTCAACGTGAAACATTCTCAATTGACATCTCGTCTTGACAGCTCAAGTCGTACTCAGAATAATAAGTAGCCCTGTATTTTGTATAACTTTCAAAATAATGCTTTTTTTATTATGCACTTTTGGTCAAGTATTTATTTTGGCCCTTATTCCTCTTTTTAAGATGTGAGCAGTATGCTTAGTTGTCTACTCTTTTTTTTAAATGCACAATAAATTTAGCTTTTTCATGTGTGCTCCAATAAAACATAAGGCTTTCTGACAGCTTAAAACATATGAAAATGCTGGTTTTATTACTTTTATTGTGTATGTTCAGGCTCAATATTTTTTAGTGAGCGCTATTTATCTTGCTATTTTTTATGCTTAATTTCCTTAGAGCAAGAGAGAATGTCAAAAAATGTGTACATATAAAAAATCATACTTATCTAAATGCCTCAATTTCATCTTTAGGCATCTTCAATGAAGATTCTTGATGCATGTTTGCATGTATCCAGTACCCACTATGTATATCATGTTGCTTGCACCAACACCAGCTCCATCTTGTAAGTCCATATTCGCTTACCTGTTAAGATTGAGAAGTCATAAGCAATACAGAACGTCTTCAGTCTTGCTTCGTTTCTTTCAGGAATTGATTTTTAAGCTAACATGTACGGCAGTTTTAAGTTGTATGTAATTTATCCATTCTACACTTTTAACATATTGTTTTAATTTAATTTCAATTTTGATGCCACCCATCGTGCAAATTTTACTACTTTAAATATACTATCAAGTATAATGATGTATATGTCATTTAATTAATTTGATGATGATGATGATCTAACGTAAATGTATCATTGTATTGCACATTAAACATAACTTCAAGGTTTCTTTGTACCAAAGTAGCGAAATATCGTAATCAACGACTATGATAATACAACCAAGAATCTTGAATTATTTATTGGCAGACGTCTTTCATTTTTGTCTTTACATTACAAGGGCTTCTTAATAATAGGCATTTAAAATAAAGCAACGTAAAATTCAACAATTATAGCCAACCAACTCTCTGGTCGACATAAATAATCCATCACATAATCCACCTTTTCATCCATAAAATGCTTTAGCTACTTCCTAAATTGCTCATGAAATTCAAGGACACAAAACTAATTTCAAGAGCATTTGCGGTTTAAAATGATTCTAAAATAATTAATGAGCATTATAATATAATGGTAACAACATAATTACAAATAATAATGTACAAAAATAAAATGTGTAAAATAAAACTCTATTTTGTACAA
>JAHZNC010004920.1:0-10027 GCA_027744095.1 Zhuqinia jingwanae | reverse complement strand
AAAAAAAAATTTAACCGATAGTATGCGAAATATCATTCGAAAGCTCTTATTGAGCAACACAAGGAGCAATGTTTCCTGCAACGCATTTCATGTGTTTACACCCCCGCGGCAACTCACAGCTACGTATTTACAGGTCTTACAGCTTTATACAAATTTGAAAAATTCACTGTCAACATATTAAAGTACAAAATGTGGTGTAACCACGTGTGCTATTGTGTTGCAGAACAGTAATTTTATTAACATTTCTATAACGAAATCGTGTGAATGATAATGATGACAATAAAGCACGTACTCTATAATATGTAATCTTCACAGTCAAATTTACTGTTTCATGTATAAAAAAAACTAAATCCATTACAAAAAAATTGTGGTAATACCTGCTTCTGCTTATTGTGCACATAGGAAGACGTAAATGAGTGTTGCTTCCCAATGATACAGCATGTTATTAACTCTCTGTCTTGATTGTTTTTGTATATGTATGCGTGTGTGTGTGGTAGTATCTGTGTGTTCAACGTGAGACTTCACACGAAGCAAGGTATTTCTTGACTTTTTTTCTAGTTGGTTGTGATAACCAAATCCACACACAACTGTATAATTTTCTCAGAGATGAGTATCATACTTTAAGTAAAAACAAAACAAAAATGTGTTTTTTATTGAGTTTTCAACAACATGTGTACGTTTACAAAACTTAAAAAACATAAAAAATACATGTTGGTATAGATATTTTGCTTCATTTGTTACATGCATGAATGTTTTAGTTTCCGCTCTCTTCATAATCCTTTTAAATGAGTGACATTGAAATTAATAAGTAATGGATCTCATCTCAAGGTTTTGTTTCATATCTCAACACATATATCATTTCATGTTTCGACATCTTTTAAACCAAAAGTGTATTTTATAGCGCGCGCAGTTAGTAAATTTTACTGTTAAAAAATGTTAGCTCACTTTCTTTTTAATCGTGAGAATGATAAATGTAGTGCAGTAATATATTTTTAACGTGACTGTGTTTGTTTGTTTGTGATATAAATAGTGACCCTGGCATTTAGCGACGTGCACTATTGTGAACACTGTCGGGACTCTTGAAAATGGAATGCATCGAGGATATACAATTTGCTCAACCCAGGTATGTGATACTCTTGAACTCAATACAAAAATGTAAACGTAAATGCAATCTATCTATTCATCTATTCATAATCAACTCACAATCAGTGCATTTGTTTTATAGCTTCTTGAGAGTATATAAAAAAGGGTTGAAAAAAAAGCAGTCAAGATGAACAAGATACCATATGATAGTGATCCCTTTTGTCTACCAAATTGGCATAAATTAAAACAGACCTTAAAATTGTGTTATTTTTATTATTTGCTTTTGGAAATTTTGAGCTAATTTGCATACACTACAAAATCTATAGAAATGTGGGCACTTTGTTATGTATCTATTTAAAAAAAAAATTTTTTAGCTTGTGTTACAGAAAATGCAACTGCATGCACAACAAACCAAAAGGAGTTAGTCGAGGATTTTGTAATGTCGCTGCGCTTTATCTCTGTATCTCTCTCTCCACTAAAAATCCCCTGGCAAACATTTTAAACCCCGTGATAATATCAATAATGGAGGGAAAAGCTACTTACATCTGAAACATGAAAAGGAAAAGAAAAAAAGGACAAGTAGAACACCAAAAAATGCAGTGTTATCAAGTGATTGAGTAGAGAGAGAGAGCACACAAATGGATAAGTCATTAAACCAAGAAAGGGAGAAAACATTGTGTTTGAAATCCTTGTGTATTTCCTAAAAAACAGGGAAACTTTGTGTTTGTATAGGACATGAGGCATGAGATGAATGTGTGTATACCTTTTTCTGAGACAAGGTTTTGAAACAGAGAAGAGGAAAATAGAGAAGAGAACAACAAGCATAATATTAAGTATGTGATGTGATGTATAGCTTCTCATGAGTTTCAAAGCTATGTGTAATGTACGCTTTATAACGTAAGAAGGAGGTAGTAGTATGGACACAGTTTGAGAAAGAAAGAAAGGAAGGAGCAGAGAATAGTTTGGCTTTCATTCCTCTCCGGGCGATCAAGCTCCGATTTTATTGCGACTTCTCTCTCTCCCCTCTTTCCCTGTTTGCTTCGTCTTTGGATTTGACAAAGCTGGTGAAAGATCTTCCGAGAAGAATGGAATGCTCACTTTTCTTGATGAAATATGTGCTTTGAAATCTCCAATTGTCTCCCAACTTTTTTGTATTTATACACAATAGAAATACGTATACCTCTGTCAAGAGATGAAAAGCGATATTTTGTGTGTGAGTATCACATATATTCAGGTATGTTTACTATCCATTTTCTACATGCTTAGTCTTGTTCCAACTACAACAACAACAAAAAAACAAGCAAAACTACAATTATGTTTATCACTTGAACACCGATAAAACATGCATTTGCACGTTTTTTTTTGGTGTGTCGTAAGATGAGCTGCTTTCTGATGGGGAAGCATTTACAATACAAGTAGCTGACGTAAGACACAACTGATTTTGTGTCTTAGATGTACAAAATCTGGTTTGCTTGTAAAATAAAATATTATGCAAGCATGTGGAAATGTTTGCCTATTTTGCATTATCGAAATGTTCAACTCTGTATGAATTTTACAAAAGCTATGACTTGGAAATGTAAGTATTCCGACAAATAAAATGAACAAGTTTAATATTTTTTTATCGTTGCTAAGACGCCTGCACATCTTTTTACCATTTTACTTTGTCATCTTATTTTTAGATAAAATAATGTGCATAGTTTTTAGCGAGGTCTAATGACACATGAGTATTCTAGGTATACTTAACAGTATATTATATGGAAACGCTACAAAAGGAGGATACAAATTTGGCATTGTAAAAATAATTCTTTCCGTAATGTCATGTAGCGTCTTTTTCCATTTCAACTTTTTCCTCTCTTTTTTCTTTCCGTCTTCTTTATTTTACTTTGTAGCGATTTTAGTAGCTATCCAAGTTTTTATACAATATTCTCCTTATTCCATTCTCCAGGTCAGTTGGAAGTACATCATGATACAAGGTTACATAACATACAGAGAGGTAGCTTGACGTTTCCAAATACTTACATCTACGTTTTTCCAATGAACTTTTTTTCTTCTTTTCATTGTAGTAGCTCAATCAAAGAAATTCTCTACCGAATTTATTAGAGTTTCTCTTAAAAGAGTAGAGGTGGGATGAGAAAAGCAATCAGAATTTACATTATACATAGTGTACTTACATAATTAACTTTTGTTATAGAATAGCCGTGCTTTTAGTTGTTGTAGTGCTGCTATATTTATATAGTGCTTGTATAGTGATTGTGTGACATGTGCATATTTTAAAAGGAATTGCATCGTAAGAAAATGGTAAAAAGAGGAGAGAGCAAGGTAACAACGTGTAGCTTGTTTAAAGGACGTGAATATACTTTTTACATTATTCTTCGTCATGCTCGTCGATCTTGACTTTTTATTTTGCTGCCTTGTTCCATGTCTTTCTCTCTCTCTCTCTCTCTGTCTCGTTTTTTTCCTGTGAATACGACAAATGATTTGATTTCTGGTTTGAAGAATGGAATGAGTATAAAACTTGCTGTTTTCTTCTTTTTCTTCTTCTGTAGTTAGGTATATACTTTGCTCAAGGAAATGGGACTAAAGTTGAAAGACATGCTACTTTTCTCTTTACATTTATGTTAACTTTTTTTTTGCTGTATTCTTCATTTTTCCTTTCTTTTTTTTCCTGCCTTTATTCCAACTCGTATTCCTCCCGCTGCTAATATGGATTCTGACTACAATACTGAAAACGGATTTTTTCCCTCTCATTTCTTCCACTGTCCACGTGGGCTTAATATAAAAGATTTTTAGCATTAAGAAAAAAAATATGGAAGAAAGTTTGAAAGCTGATCATTCGCCTTTTTTTGGCTAATACACAAACTTGATGCGTTTTATTTTGGTAAACAGGATATCTATATGCATATATTATGACGTGTTTAAAAAAAGGTAGGTACGTATTGTAATATTTGATTTTTTTCTGGTTTTTTTTTCGCCATTTCAAGCAATTCCTCTTGAAGTACAACAAATAAAATACATATATTCGATTATTCAATCCATGCTTTTACCATTTCTGCCTATTTATGCACCACCATTTATATTATGTAGCAATATTTATGTAGCAATTTAGTATAAATGCAAGCTCTCGACACAGGGATCTATTTTTTTGTACGACGTTCCCTCCTTTCACAACTACAACACAAGAGGAATTACAAAGTATCATTAATTTTATAGCTTGCATCATCACATTTCTTTCATTTCGATGATGGCAATAATACCCAAAACATTTCATCCAACAGCAAAACACATTTTCACTCTCTCTCTCTCTCTTTCTCGGTGTGCAAGAGAACGAGCTGTTGATAAATGAATGAGGCGCTAAAAGGCAACGAGGAGGTAGGAATGAAAGATGATAATGACAATCAGATAAGGCATATTCGCCGTTGTAGTATTTACATTCGTGCATACATATAGAATATTTTTTGTCGTCTCATCCTCCTCCTCCTCCTCCTCTGTTCCTTTTATTCACTTTGCACAGAAAACTTAAGAAAGATTAGATGAGCAGAGGGGGAGGGGAGAAGGACGTTATGTTGATATGACACAAGTCGCGCTACTAACATTGTTACACATTTGTTAGCCAGCATCGTCATCATCATCATCATCTAACATCGTCATAAGTAGCAAGCTGCTGGAAATAAAATAACACAATTGAGTTGCTTCTATTGCTAGTGATTCGGTGAAGCCTTAGTACGTAAAAATGTAGCTTGCTATACGTAAAAGTAAACTTTATATATGGATTACACAAATATAACGCGCCATACATTTTTCATATGCACATGTTTTATCTTTGTAGCCATCTCGTGTATTGCTTTTTATTACACGTTGATCATTTACGTTTGCATAATATTTTGTGTGTGTGGATATATGTTTGAATATCCAGGAAGAAGCAGCAATAGTACAAGCACAAGCAGCAATAGTAGTAGAGTATGTGTTCAAATGACATTTTTCACTTTTTGCGTATTGATCGTCTTTAGTTTTGTATGCTGATACAATATTATAGATGTACATTATTATGTATATAGATTTGCCTAAATAAATTCTACGAATTTATTTCTTACATATATCTTCTTTTTTTAAAGATGAGAAAATAAAGTAAAGAGGATAAATATATATCTTGTCTAGTTGCAGCTGTGAGATGTGAGTTGCATCCAGTATAACATATTGCATGGGAGAGTATTTTATCTTGAATTAACAAGACTGAACCTTGATGTGAGTGAACCCCATAGCAAAATATTTTATGATCCACTTGGGTGTTTCGGCAAATAGGCTGTAAATTTTTGTCAGACTTTACCATCGGATCTCTGAGAGGAAAGATGAATGTACCTGTGTGTGTGTGTGTGTGTGTGTGTGCATATATATTATCTATATAGTAGAAGTAAAGTAAAGTAGAAACCAGTAGAAACGCAGTATTTTTTATGCATACATATTAGTTAGTTTATGGATGGATCCCCATGGCATGCTTAATCTTAAACGAACAAGTAAGTAACAGGACGCAAAAGTGTTAATACATTGTGCCCTTGACTTTCAACTTGAATCGTTTATCTCCTCATGTCATTTTTCCAATGGAATTGGAGAGAAAAACTGGGGAAAAATTTATCTTTTTTTTTTGGTAGAAAAGAATAAATATATTAAGCAGCTTGTTTTCATTAGGATAAATGCAAGATGGTTGGGAAGAAAATGAATGGAAAGTACTTCAATTTCAATATAACGTTTCGATAGTTGTAACTTCTGAATGGGAATCTTTTTAATGTATACATTTTTTTTAAAATATTACCTTCAAATGTGGCAGCAGTATTTGCAAAAAATAATAATAATCATACTTGAAATGCCCTTGCAAACAGTCATTTTGCTAGCACATGGATTAATCAGCTTCATCCCTGCCGTCAGCTAATTTGAAAAAGTAATCAAATCACACAACTAAAATTTGGAATCGAAAAATATACTGCAAAAGTTTTTTTTTAATCTTCGAGTATTCGCTACCTTTTTTTATGAAACTAGTCATGTTTTATCCATATTTAACTTTTCACCATATGCATTATAATGATACAAACTTTTGAGGATTATTTCCATGAATGAAGCGAATTTTTTCCTGTGGCAAATCTAATGTTCTTCTCCAGACGTTATAGAATATTTTGCAAAGAAACAAAGAAACGAAACATCTTACTTATTATTCAACAAAAAATATATACACACTGTTTTAGTCAAACCCATTTTTTGCCATGACAAATCAAACTTTGTTTGACAGTTGGTTCGTTAATCTTGCTGCACAAGATTTTATTTTACCAGATTAAATAAGTACACTTCATTACATATACATACATTGTACGTACTACGTACCAGAGAAGAGCATTTTAAAGCAACAAAAACGAAAATTTCACCGCACGCTCTATGATATCCGCTTCTTTTGTTTGCAAAATTCTCATATAGTAACACCAAGTGTCAGCAAATCAGCAGCGGCAATAGAGGAAGAAAGAGGAAGAAGAAAGACAGCAGCAGCAGCAACAGAAAAAAAGTCATATCAAACCGCACCGGTTTAGAAAATGGAAAAAAAGGCACACAACTTTTATTCGCCCCATTACAACCTTCATAAAGAATAATGACATTGACTCTGTCTCGTCTCTCACTCTGTGTGTCGTCCATAGTCACACTAGCCGCCATACATACTTCTTGTACAAATAGAGATGCAGACAGTGATAATAGTGGTTGAAAAAAAATCCAACCTTTTGCAATCATTTAGAACTTACTACTTTCGTGTCATCATTTTCATCGTCTTCCTTCTCTTCTTCTTCCTCTACTCCGCTTGTGTGTGGACTTGGTTTCAACAAGGCCATTTCTTACATTTAAAGAAAAATGCTTGTCTCCAGACTGTCCATTTTACACTACACACATGTCCGGGATTAAGTACCTGCTGTTGCCTTGATTATATCCTCATGAATGTACTACATTTATATATAGAACTAGTTTGTGTGCTTTTGCCGCCGTTGTAGTGGTCGTATTAACTGATTTTTAGATGGTAGTCGCTTTATTTGTTGTCGACATGTTGGTAAGTAAGAGTGAAAGCGACAAGGTATATTTATATATAAATATAAATAGGTATATAACAAATACAACAACTGGTGTGATGGTAGTAGTAGTAGTTTGTAGATGTGTGTGTGCTATTCTAGTTTTTTTTGTTGCTGGTTATATATACGTTTTTGTAGTTGTTGTTGTTGTTGTTGTTGTTGTTGTTGTTGTTGTTGTTGCCGCACTAAAATTAATGTAATGAAATGAAAAACTTTTACAATACAATAGAATATAATGTAATGTGGCATTTCTCCACTATTCTCCTGCTTCACATCTCTCTCTTTCCCCCCCTTTTCCCCACAGACAAGAAGAGAGAGAAAAGAATACAACCAAGTCACAAAACTGAAAGTGAGCAAAAAAGTGCTAAGATAGGGGAAATGCAACAGCATTGTTTACTTTTTCTTGTCTTGGCTGGAAGTGGTGATGGCGGTGGTGAAAATAAAAACAGAGAGTATAGAAAATAGAGGTCTGTTTTTTTGGAGGGATCATCACAGTTGTTGTCGTAAAGGCTTGTTTTTTTTCTCCATGTGTTATATAGTTTGTTATAAAGGATAAAATGTGAAAACTAATGCATGTTGGTGTATAGTGGGATAGCTATCTGTATGTAAGTGCATGGGCTACATTCATAACTGTTGTTGTTGTGGCGGTGTTATTGTTACATCCTCGTTTGTCGTTTTCCAATGATTTGTATGAGCAATTTGTGCAACCATCTTGTATTATATTATTCATGTATGTTGTAGTGTGTATGTGACTAAAACATTGACTCTCTGGTTTTCTTTATCCACTGGTTAAAAAAAATTAAACTTATACACAGGAATTTGCAGTTTCTTAAACAATAACCATATACTATACACATGTAAAAGACAAATCGTTTTTGATGTACCATTTCGTGCAAGACTAACATTCTCTCTCTTTCCTTCATATACATAGTTTTTCCCTCCACCTTTCTACCTCTCTCTCTCTCTCTCTCTCTCATTCCTCCAACAAAAAAATAAAAATGGTTCCAAGTTGGCACTTGCTCTAGCATGTTTACTCACACCTCCATCATCATCGTCATCATGATCATCATCATCATGTACATGATCACCTCTCTCTCTCTAGACCAAACCCGTAAACTAGAAAAGAGACAGAAAAAGCAGAGAAAAGGGAAGTGTGAACAAAGTAGAAAAGATAGAGAGAGAGAAAAAAAATAAGGAAAAAAGAAAGAAAAAGCGTGTGTATGTATGTGTGTGTTATTATGAAGCAGTAGTAGTTGTGTGCTATGTGTTAGTAGATGGGTTAGGACAGTAATGAAATCCGGAGGGATCGTGTGCACTATACCAGTGAATTATTGCACGCGAGCAAAATCATAATTTGTCATTGATATGGCGTGCACAAAGTAATCCCACGATGAGATGATGACGGAGCACAACTACTGCTACTACTACTACTTCTTCTTCTTCTACGACTCGTTCTACACAACACTATACTACTATCGCTTCTGGTTGGAATAAATAGGACGACCGATATTATGACGCCCACCAACACACAAATGAAAACAGAGCGAGAAAAAAAAGAGGAATGATAAAAAGAGCGAAAAAAAATAAGGCAAGACAAAAAAGATTGGAGAAAATAAAAATTTCTCGCAACGGTCGAAAAAGATGATGTAGTTTGAAACAAGGAGTGTGTGTGTGTGCGTATGTTGTAACACTGATGTAACAAAAAAAATATATAAATGGATGTGGTAGATGGTAGGTGGTGGTGGTGTGTATGTGTGTGTGTGTGTATATGTGTGTGGTGTGAGTTTCAATATTAATGGAGAATGATGTACTTTTGTATGTTTGGACATCCTTCAGCAGTGCCCTGCCCAATACAAAAAAAAATATAACAACAGCAAAAAAAAAACTCCCATTCTTTTTCTTTACAAGTCTATATTTTTTATATATGCCTTATTTCTTTTATACCACCATTTTTTTCCATTTCACACAGAATATATATTACATCTATACAACTTGCTTCCTGTTGATGTTGGACGGACAACGTCATAAAAATATATGTGCATGGCTAGTTACATATTGTATGTATATAAAGAGGAGAGACAATGTCAGTAGTAGTATGGTGTTATTTATTACGAAATTTATTATTGCAAAAATGATAAATGGCTTTTTGCACCCTTTTCTCGTTAAAAATAATGTGTAACATCATCATCATCATCGTTTGTGTATAGCAAAGCATATTATCATCATAAAATATCAGCAGCATCACTTACAAATTTATCTTCTTTTTTTATTATTATTATTATTATGTATTTGCTCCTGCCATTAATTTATTTAGGGGAAACGTGAGATTTCCTTTTCTTCCAGCAGAGCACTAATATTATGATGCATTTTAAACGGTGGTGGTGGTGGTAGCGGTAGCACTACCATGATTATATGGTTAATCCAGAAGAGAGTCAACATCATCATGGGAGTAAATAAATTGGCTGAATAAATTTATTTACTCCGCTACTGCTCTGTCCTCTTTACAGGACAAAGAAGAAGAAGAAAAAAGTAGAAAAAAACACCTTTTTTGAAGGGGCATAAAAAGAGGAATAGTTTTTTTTTGCCTTTATCATCATGATCATGATCATCATCAAATTATATACGTTTTTTTAGTATTCTGGTTTCGTGCGACGCATTAGTAAGTCTCCAATTGGGAGGGGCAGCGAGTACTTGGTAGTTCAACTTACTTAAATGAATGTAAATTGCTAATTGTGTATGCAGAAGAGGAGTCTATAAAAGCGACAGGAGAATTGTACAATAGACACATATATACATACATATACGTACATATATATACATGATATAGACAGACATAGCTTCTCATAATA
>JAHZNC010004919.1:0-13626 GCA_027744095.1 Zhuqinia jingwanae | reverse complement strand
GCTGTAAAACAGGTTCCAACTATTTTTATGGACAATTCATAATAATGAAGATATGTTTCATCTCCGGTAAAAATTTGACCGAGAGAAAAATCTTTGCCCTATGATAACAGGCTAAGATTTTCTTGGCTTGCTTGCACTTTGGAACAGTGCTTAGCATTTTCCTTGTAAAAAACACAGTGATGCTGTTTCCAGCCAAATGAACGATTTTGTACAACTAGAGCATATTTATTAATAATGTCGTGAACGAATACATACATACAATACCACAAATTAACAGAGTGAATTTTACAAAGAATCTAAGACGGTCCTTAACAACAAAGTCTGATAAAATCAAAAGGAACGTACAACATTTTTAAAGCACATGGCTGTCAAATGGCAGACATAAAAATGCTAGAGCAAGGAGCTTAGTATTTGCATATCCACTATTATTTGGTATTCATCCTCATGACTTATTTATACCTGAAAATATTATACGATTATATATGGCAACATGAATGCAAGATGCAGTGCAGTACTTATTATACAACCTCCGCAATGAAAAAATAATTAATGCACGGTAATCATATATGCTTTTATGTATCTGAAATACCACAGACCACAGTAAAGTAATTATTGGTTGTCATTAATATGCATTGTTGTAGAATGCTATAGTACCAGCAAGTTGACTAATTATTCCAACTGTTATTAGCTTTCAAGTTTAAAATAGACACTACTGAATTGCACCTTGCATTCGATGAAATATACTATTATTTGGTGAAGCTATGTTGTGGCATGTCTGTCCTGGGATCGTGTTTCCCATCACATCCCCCTCACATAAAAAATGCACTCTGCGCACACGTCAACGCTATGTCAGGTATTTCACGTATTTCAAGGATAACATTCACAACGGTGGTAGTTGCTGTATCTGTATACTATACACATGCACCTATATTTCAAAATGAACAAACACAAATTATAAATGTTAATCACTTGTCCTGATTCACATCACATATAACGCATCACAAATTCCAATGCATCATTCATCTCAAGCTGTATTTTTGAAGTGATAGAAAATCTCTACGTTACACATTTTAAAACAATTCAGTTATAATATACTTTACTACTTTCAAACACAAATTTCAGACGTTTTTTTGTGTATTGATTCCTTGTCAACGAAGGGTGGCATGCAAATAGCGACGCTCACTTCATCTTGCACTCTTTATTCTCATCTTCACTATCTGTTTTATATATGATTAAAATTAAGTGTTAATGTGTGAATAGGCTCAACAACTTTGAGTAGTATCACTTACCTAATCATACTGCTTGATAGTAAACTGCTCTCCTCATAAAGCTCATATAGTTGAGCTACTCATCACTACCACCCACGATCTCAAACTAGCTAATAACAACTAAATAGCTGTATATATAGCCAGGCACAGATAAAATAATCTTTTAAACCCAAGTAACACAATACACGTGTAGTTACAAATTAAATTCTGTGCCTTCTAAAGAAAGACAAAAATTCAAAAGAGATAAAACTGATTTAGAATACGAGGAAATATTTTTTAAATAAGGAATGCGCTACCAAAATCACATCCCAACCATCCCACAGACACACTCACCGTTTTCCTGCAAACACACTCAGCAAATAACAACAAACAACAACTACTACTGTAAGAGCAAGTCCATAAAATTGATCAACTGTACTTTACACAGGACAACTAAACTGAGGTCAGGACAGGATATCATTTAGCTTTACTATGAATACATATACCTACCCGCGCCCTTGCACGCAACAATATAACAGAGCCCCAAATATAATATGTAATATATAGTAATATACATACATAGTTGCATGTTAACGAAGCGAAAGTGCTTTTTGGTGCGAGATAAAAAGAAGACTACTATAATATCTGTACATAAAATCTTCTGGGATTCGCTAAACATTATGCAGATATTGTTCTGACAGACTGAAAAGAACAATAATTTTTAAAAAGTTAAATAAATGCGGCATTCCAATAAGATTCTTTGTCTGAGTTTTTTGTTGGCTAAAGTTTCATATTGTTTTCACAAGACATTGAAGAGATAGATAGAAAACGTATCATAAAATACATCCATAATAATAACTATTGCATACTTTAGATTTAGAAGATAGATTATTATTATATTACGTGGCATAGCTTTGCAGTTTTCTTTTGTTAGTTTCGGTTTCTGATGATGACATAATTATAGTGCTTGGCTTAGCGAAGCCGAAATAATTGTAGTGTATTAAAACCGTTTTTTCTTACTCCCTCCTTCACCAACAGCAATACCATTTAAACAATACCTTTCTAGATTACCCTCTCCTTTACCTCAAGCCACTGAATGTCGCCAACTGTGAAATAAAACAAAAAGCAGTAAAATGGTAGTGTACAACTTGTACGTTCAGAATAAGAGCAGCATTTTTCATCTTTGCAACATGCATTCAAATATTCAAATAAAATCTCAAACGAAAACTATCTTGAAAATTGCGTTTATGACCATGGACTTTCAATAAAATGTTGTGTGTGCGATAGTTCAAAATGAAATGGTGAGACTGGTTTAGCCTGTCTTGAGTTTTTAGTAGTTTTCAATAAGAAGGAAAAATTTGACTGGTGTCAGTTATAATATGCCATGCCACATGCATATACATAAGGTACCGGTATCTTTCTAGCACACGCTCGCACGCATGCAAGTTTGACTAAAACGATTAAAAAAGTCAAACTTAGCACAGGGGGGTGAAATGCTGAAATGCCATTTATATTACCCACATAATGTTTAAAAACATACACATGCGAATCAAATAGAAGATATAACAGGAAATATTATGATGGCAAAATATATAATGTGACCATGAATGCAAAACTCAACAACAATAAGAAGAAACCAAGTCATGTTAAATTCGAGGTCTTGGGTATAGAAATAAAATGAAGATTTTGCTGATGATGAGTTATGTTTTAATAACTCAGTGCATAAAGCACGTGCTAAGCATGTTACAGTAACATTTTCCTTCTATTCAGTAATTGTGAATTGTAGATATGTGCAAAATAGTTAATGCATTTAATTTCATTAATTTAATTAACACGTTTTCAATATATTTACCATAATAATGTCAATGTTCCAGTAGAGCAGGAGCACATTATTCAGACGCAGAATAAAGTTTGTTGTAATTTTCAGTATGATAAATTAAAGACACGTAATGTAAAACAAATATGAATAGTTAATAAATTAGTTTGTTATTTTTATTATCATTAACTCTTATCATTCGTTATAAACATCTGGTATAGAAAACTGGCGTTCTTCAATAACCTCATTTCTAACGATGGGATAATCCAATAATTCTTCTTCCTCTTCTTCTTCTTCACCTTCAAGGCTCTCTCCGAGCATTTCCAAGTAATGCCTGTCCAAAATTGGACATTCCTCTCCTTCGTCGTGACATATTATCGGATCATAGTTCCAGTGACCTTCACCGCTATCGAGGATGATGCACGAATCTGGAAGAGTTCCGTCAGGCCCAGGAATACAAGCCATGGTTTTCTTTCGTTGAAAATGCAATCTTTCAGATTGATCTTCTTGTTCACTTGATTTATCGTGTACGATTTGAACACGTCCAGTCATTTTGGCGTATGTTTGTCTAAATGAGGTGTTATACAATGCCTCAAATCCAAGCTTTTTAGCGTAATCTTCATCAAAGTCCCCTTCTGTCAATAACTTTTCTCGTTCTTTCCGTTGGCACTCATATTCAGCAATTTTCATCTTGCCAATTTGGCCGGATTCTTGACTTGCCTTTTAGCATTTCTGTGCATGTGGGTTTCACTGATTGTTTTACTTCGTCGACTGGTTTCATTTCTGGGATGAGGAGATCACTTTGTGTTTCAGACTCAGCACATTTATTTTTCTCCAGCTTTGCTTCCTCTGCCATTTTAATTAATTTCTTCATTCGGAGATTAAATCCTGGACGTGGAATGTGAGGATCCAAAATATTAAAAGCTGGCAATCTTTTCCCAGTATACTGATTACTAAATGGCACAAAATTCTTCTCCCGTATGGTAAAAGCTGTTGGTGGCTTGTTCAGACCTTTGCTCCACGTCTCAGAATATTCCTTCAACTCCTTAGCACGGTGTTGCAAAAATATTTTCTCGTCTTCCGCCGTATACACTCCATATGAAACTTTGCCAAGTCTAACAACATTTAAACATTCTTATTTACTTAAATGTTTATCAATTTGGTGCAATTGAATATTACAACGCTAGAATAAACCGACAAAACACGTACTCTCCATAGACCAAAATTTTTCTTTTAGGAGGTCCAGTACAAAGCGTTGTGCTGGTCCCACCCGTACTTACTACGTCATCGTCTCCCTCTTCATTTCCGTCTTCCTCCACATCTTCTACCTCTTCTTCCTCGTCTCCTTGTGATAGCCATAATGCGTTTATACTTCCTTCACCATGATCCAGTACAACATCGTTATCATCATCATCATCATCCATGTCATCATCCAAAGAATGTCTGTGATGATACGCAGTAGGTTTTCTCAATACTGGATTCCGCTTACTTTCAAACCCTTTTGGAAGGGCAAACTTTATGCTGTCTTTGAGACTGACTTTGGATTCACCATCAGACTTGGGACCTTTTACTGGGACATTGAACATGATTATGAATACTTTTACGTCTTTGCAAAAACTAAATTTTAAATTGGTAATTAAAAATCTGTACATCTTGTATTATAGCTTTTACCACCGGTTTTTCCTGTGCGTTTGTCACTCGATTCACTAAATTGAAGTCCTCTGCTCTTTTTCATTCCTTCTGGACTATCTTCACTGTTATTAATATTCTGTATCTCAACTTCTCCAACATGTACTCCTTCATCTGCTTCTGTAGGATCTTCCGTCAAACCACTATCCACAAGGATCGCACTACTAGTCCCATCCACAGTAACCGAACCAATCACAGGAACAACTGGATGTCCGTGTTCATCAAAGTAGTGTTCATTCTCTCCCTCATATTCTTCATACTCAAACTCTGGCGTATTTGTAGTTTCTGGTGCTGCCTCAACCCCAAGCCCACAATTTGTATCTGCGCTGCCTCGGCTGTCTGTTAGACTTGCGACGGGACTGGCACTACTTCCGGTCATCAGAGTTTCACTACTACTATTTGTCAACTGACTACCCGACATTGGTAAGAACAGCCCATCATAAGTCAGTGCAGTTTCAAGGTCTTCATCATGACAATCTGTAACTTTAACCTGAACTGAAGTTACAGGATGTTTCCCTTCCATTGACGCTGTGCTACTCATCGGATTCTTAACAGTATTTATGGTCACAACGCACCTTGAGTGGTTCTCATCTCCGTCATCTTTTCCAGACGAATATTGGTCGTCCAACGTAGTACTTGAAGCTTCTGAAAGTCGCAATTGGTTTTGAGAGTCACTGTCGTGTTCAGATAATCCATCCCGTCCACAATCTGGTGAGACAGGTTCTTCCACTTGCCCACTTGCTTGTGTATCTGCTTCGTTTAGCAAATAAAATCCAACATTCCTCCATTCTTGGCACAAACCTTCAGAGGCGTCTTTACCTGTTGCTTCCTTATAATTTAGAAATTTTCACCGCGACATCTAGGCAAACGTCCAAAATATCCCTTGCCAATTTCTCAGTGTCCCCGGGAGTCTCCTCTTCAGTTAACAATAATTCTTCTTCGTCCTTGTCATATTGGCGTTGATGCTCATTAAAAACATCTCTTTGATTTGAAACCATCAGTAAGTCACTGGCCAGCATCATTTCCTCGCCAGACAACTTGCTCGCTCTCTTAATTGAATAGTCTATCAAATCATTTTTAATTACATCTGCAAAACAGGGCAGCATTAGACGAAAGTAGGATCTTCGCGTTCGATTTCTTTCTGCTGCTTCTTGAACATCCCGTTCTCTTTGCCTCTTCATAATTTCCACCTTCAATTTCAGGTCCTTTAAAGATTTTTCAGAAGGAACCTGAGTAGGGTCAAATCTGGAAGTGTCTTTGTCTTTCTTCTCTTTCACAATTTCATCAAATGCATCCATTTCATTTTTTATTGAAGCAATTTTATTTTGCTCCTTTCTTTTAATTTCTACTTCCATTTCATCCGCTAGTCTGTCCATGAAAAAATGGGGAATAGAGGGTCGCGTACCGATTTGCATCTTTTTAAACATATTTGTGTCCGTATCCAGATAGGGCAAATTACAACAAGCTACAAGTTTGGTAGCTTCAGTCGTGAAATAAATTCTTGCCAAATCTTGCTTTGCAGTTTTTTCTTCCAAATTCTCATGCTCACAAGTTTTCATCCAGTCAAACTGTTCAGTTTGGGTTGGGGTCTTTTTTGGGACCTTTTTTGGGTCTCTCACGTGCAGAGGATATCTCTCCGGTTCGGGCTCAACTTCTTGCCTTCCTATAGAACCAACTACCCTTTCATCCAAGTGTCGAAACAACTTGAGTCGCCCCTCGGTATCTCTCAGCGTAGCATCTATTCCATTCACTTTGGTAAATGGGGTGGAAATTAGATTAACTTCTTTGTCAAACCGCACCAAATGTCCACCCCCAATGCTTTTTCGATTATCATGATGAATATCTGCAGCAGAAGCATTCTGATCTTTCATAATGGACCTTCTGGGTTCCCTATGATGAGGTGATGGTGCGTGGTGCAAAAACCGACAATCCTCGCCCTTTTCATCTCCATCTGGACACATTTGAATATACTCTTTGTACAGAGCATCAAGCTCCTTGGTCATGGAAGGTGCCTCACACAGTCGTTTCCCCAAATCTCTTTCCTTTAGCTTCGGATGATGACTTTTTCTTCCACAAACATCCTTGATTTCATGTAAATTAGGGATACTATCGGTTGAGAAAATACCAGGCTTGAGACGAGGAAAATTTGTGATTGTTAAATATTTTAATCCTTCTTTTGCCCGGTTATTGGTAGTGAGATATTCATTTTGGAATGCGTTCCTTTTTGTTGGACGATATGTCGACGGTGCTGGTGGACAAGCTACACGCCCAGGGTTCAACTCCAATTCACGCAGCTTGATCAATTCCTCCGAATCTACCTCATTGAAGAAAGATGGTTGTGCAATTTTTTGCTGATGTTGCATTGTAATGTTACCGACATCACTATTCCGTTTAAATTTCAATTTTTCAAATAGTCCAATTGCAGTCAATGGTTCTGATTTTCTAAGTAAATGCAGTCCAAAAGACGGTCCACCATATTCCCGGAAGCGAATGGCACGACTCTCCATGTCCTTTTCATGTCTGCCCTCTTGAAGGAAATTAAGCCCACTTTCTGAGGACGATAATTTTTCAGATTTTGGTACTTTTATTTGTCTTGAATTAAACTGTTTCTTTTTAACACCAGATTTGAGGGTGAACTTTTTTGCATTTTTGCCATCAAACTTTTGGCTTGTGGATTCACCCCAACATCCCTTACATTGTCTTCGGGAATCGTTGGGAATATGAAGTGGAAATTGTAGTTGTCCATATGGAGCGCTTTGGCTACTTTTCGCATCCTTACAAGATCTATTTTGCATCATTTTTTATTTCTTACCCTTATGTTCAATTCGGTTATCTAGAGTATTTTCCTATTGGTTTTAACTGAAGAATTATTAGCTTTACCTGAAATGCCCATTGATATTTTGATATTATCCTATTGTATAGCACTCCTACATAAAATACTTGACCAAAAGTCAGAATTAGGGCGTCAACAAGGCTAATCAAGTATCTATGTGAACATTGCGCCACCTATCAAGCTAGTATTCAGGTGGACAGATATGAAACTTGAGCAAGTCAAGTTGTTCCATCATCACACAAAAGGGAGTACCACATACAAGGTTTTCTCACAAAGTTAATAACTTGTTCGCATCTTTATTGCTTACACCTCTGTATTTTTCTTCTAGAAGGAATGCGCCTGCACTCTCAGGTAATGATTTCATTTTATAAAGTACTTGTGTGTGAGTGAGTGACAATGACATTCACCCCTGTTTGATAAAAATAGAGTTGTATGAATTTTAAATCACAACATAACTCTGATAATGAATGAATGACATATTGCAGGATGTTATGTGAAACTGAGTTACATTATATGGAAAGCAAAAGTTGCCTGCGCACAGGAAGCTCAGATAACAAACAATGAAGTTGGAAGTGAAGTAATTATTAGAAAATGTGTAACGGTTTCTATAAATAGTCTATACCACCATTTTACATTATACATACATGTAAGTATTCAATCAAGTTACAAAATATAACTTTGAATATAAATATCATTTTATATGGTTTTAGTGGAAAGTGTAATGGATTTCTATCCGTATATCATATTCAATCAATCAACAGTAAAATAATTAAATAATTTTAGAGTTTCAAATGGACTACTAGAAAAATAATACCTGTAGGCTTTTATACGTAACTCATTCAATCAAAGCAGTAGTAGTAGTAAGATTAGTTTTAATATGAAATTATTTATTACAAGCGACAAATACGACCAGTCTCACGAGGTCATCAAGACTTGATGGCGATAGGACTGGTTTATGATATACTGCGCGAAATACCAGTGAAATCACAACAACACTTCCGTCCTCCTCTCTGTCATCAGTTGGTTAGTAGTAATTTCATTTTCAGCTTATTTATTTACTTACATGTTATAACACTGATAATATATTACTGATAGAATTATTATAGAAATATGTGTATGGACTTTAGTACAAATAGCATAATCAGTGAAATGTATACATACAATGTATATTTAAACATGCCTACATGTATATTCTACTGACAACAATAACAACAACAATAATCATAATGATTACACGTACAAGTGAAGATGCTACTTTTGTATGTTCAATTAGCACTTTTAAGCGTACGCATTGCAAATGATATGGGAAAATGCGTTATGCTGAAGGTTTTAAAACCAGATTTCTCTCATCATAAAAGCAAAACTTGCACCAAGTCTGCAAATTGTCAACCCACTTTCAATGGTAGGCTGGCTGTAAGGTTAAGCGTGTGCTTTTAGTGTTAAAAACGCCTTTTGATACCTTTACCTTACTTTCTTACTCAAATGCATAAATCAATAGAATAACGCAGTAAAACAAAATAGACATTAAAAAATGTGTGTAAATAAATATAAAAAATATACAAACGTACGTTCGCATAAGTGGTTGCACGCAATGTAATAATAATCACACTACCGACCGACCGACCTAACCGGCGGAGACCATTAAACTTTAGCTTTCGATTTCTTTCAAAACATAAATAAATAAACAGTTGTAAGCTGTAAAGATGGGCTATGAAGCTTTCAAATCAAAGTACACTTTATGTTGGGATTCAAAATGGGTGTTCTCCCTCATCCCAACTCTCGAACAACAGTGTAGTGCGATCGAGATATAAGGGCATAAAGTATCGATTCCTAAAACGGCTTGCGCAAAAAAACCCTCAAGGAACTGAGGAAAGTAGACACAGACTGACACGTCATTTTGATAGTGGTTCTATTATACTTCGTATACCTTCATAAAAGAAGATTAATATCATGAAAATCGAGAGAAAAAGGTTCAATAAGAAAAAATCCAATTATCTGTATTGAAAATACATATATGTATGTGATCTCTCCGCACATATATGCACATATATAATATAATTTCCTTCAAAGAAATATAGCAGACATGACATGCATGCATTTTTTTTTTGCTGAGAGATTTTTAAACAAAGGAAATAATTATTTGCAGTGTTGTATAGTACAGTGCATATATGCACTGCCTGCCAAGGGCTACATACTTTATACCGTAATTCTCAAATGCACTTTTATCAGAACTTTTAACAATTCTCTAAAACTTTGGTTTACCGCATGCAATATGATTATTATGTGTGGCACTCATTATAAACTTATATATCTGTCTCATTTTTGTACAATTTTATTACTGCGATAGTGACATTCAGTTTGTAAAGGTTGAAGTATATATATATATATATACGAATGCCTACGTACCCACCTAGTAAAATGCCTGTTCACAGTTTTTGACCCAGATTTATCGTGGCACTTTAATTTCTCTTTCTATTCAGTCATCTTCAGTATCTACCGTCCATCACAAATAAGTTTGCTTCAAGTTTTCAACCAAGATATTATATTTCCTTAAATAACTTTTTTTGCTGTCATTTCACAACTGTTTATCTTGACGTTACTTTAATATATATGCAGTGTCTAAAAAAACGGGCAAGTTCATTAGAATGGCGGGGAAGAAAAGTGTTGTTGTGATACTACTGGCTTGTGTGGCAGTGAATTTCGCTAATGCCGAAAAAGACGAATATCTGAAGCATTTCCGGAAATTTTCTGAAGATCTCATCTCTGGAGCAAAGGAGACCACAGAGGCAACTGAAATCAAACCGGGCTTGCACATGTTTAACTCTTTCGGGATAGGGATTATCTTGGCTCACATTAACGAGAAGGTTTGGAATGTTTCAACCAAGGGAATCCCAGAAGCACTGCATACCCAAAAGAAGGCGGTGGCAACAGAATACGCCCAACTTCTTAGGCAGTTCCGTAGAGTAAGATAAAATAATTTAAAACAGTGTGTAACTTTCATGTAACTGTTTCTGATGAAAATTGTTATTATTATTATGCTTCCCTGAAATACAGAGACAATTCAGGATATCAAATACGGTGTACTCAAGATATGGGAATTTGACAAGGCCAATGGCATTTGACCAGTTTTTGACACACATTATCAATTTGGACTTTACAAATCAAACGGCTGAGTTTATTGACAGCTTCAATAGTTTCATTGAGCTTGGTACAAAGGGACATTTGAGCAATGAAATTGTGCCAAAAATGCTCTGGAGAAAAGTTTTTGAGAATGTGACAATGGGCTCATATCTCAACACATTGTACTTCAAGGGAAGTTGGGAGAAACCTTTAACACCCATTGGGGACATGCCATTCAACTTTGACTCGTTTGTGCCCTTTCTAGAGACTCGGGGTCTTTTTAAAGTTGCGGAAAATGAAAATATCACTGCTGTCCAGTTAAATATTCAGGTAGCAAAATTGCTTAATTACAGTAGCTATGTACCTATGATGAAGGAGGGGTTTAGATGATATTTTATTTGCATTTTGCCGGTTGTTTTTTAAAATAATTGTGCAACATAGGGACCTTCCAAACAACTTATCCTTTTCAAATCCCATTCATTTCTGGACACTCCACAGCTGCGGGAAGAATTTTTGAAATTACAGGCAAACGACAGTTTGTGGAGCATGCAAAATTTGACTGTACAAGTTCCGGCAGTGAACGCCACTAATATGGCACGCCACCATCTGGGTCTTGCCTTTGTAAGTGCATTCAAAATTAAAATGGCAAGGCTTGCATTATGTAAGACTGAGTTTATATTATTATTATAATTTCTGCTTCGTTAGATGGGGGTCAATGAAACATTTTGTAGAAGTAATAGCACGGATCCTTCCGAGTATTACTATAGCCAGCAACCAATTACACAAGGAAATCATTTTGAACTATCCTCCAGTAATATTGAAATCGCTTCCGCGTCAGGTGAGTTGAAGCAGAAAATTACCCATTGTAATTTACATAAATGTCATTTGTTTTTTAATCATTTAATCATACGAAAATTTGCATTTTGTGACTTGATGAAAGGCACCCTCGTAAACTACCAGAGCGATGACTTCAACTTAACTGACCCAGAGTTCTCCGAAGATTATTATGATGATGATTATGAGGTGCTAGAAACTGAGCCAGGATCGTTGGATGACATTGAGGAACATGTGAACTCGAGGCATTTGAAAGAGACCAATAGATTCCGTAGATCGCAATCAACAAAGACACTGGGTGGTTGCGGTCGGACGGATGACATTACTGGTGGTGCATCAAGTCCCGTCACAAATTCAATCAGGACTACCATGAAACATGGAAAAGCCAGCAGAACCTTAACATTCGATACCCCTTTCTCATGGGTAATGCAAGACGGAGAAATTGGAGAAGTTTTCTACGGACATGTCAGCTCACTTTGTCAGTTTAACAAAGCAACGAATGCCATTTTCGCCAGCCCAACGCATGCATGGCTTCATGATGTTTTCAAAGTGGCATTCTGGAAATGCTTATCAAGATAATTATTATTATTAAGAACGTATCCTTGTAAATTTAATCTTTTTGGTGTCCAATTCCTAATTTCTCAATTCTCATATGTTTTATTATGATTAACAACGCAAGAAAACTATGATTTATGAAAAGGATTTATTGGTGATCTTCTTTATCTTCACTCACTCAGTTTAAACGTTAATTAAATCCGGTTAATTTTATACAAAGTAAATTGGTTGGTGATGTCTGAGAATGTCACGGAATCTGAAGACTCGCATTTTCTCGGTTTTGTCGTTGCTCTTGACTACCTCGCGTTGAGATTAAATTTGCAACATTTTTAAAGGATTACATATTTTTTTGTTTCCTGCAAATAATATTTTTAGCGGCTAATAATATCGTGAAACCACACACTGTTAGTTATGTAGATGATTGATTTTGAATAATAATAAAAGATTTAAACAAACGAATTCAATAAATTATAGAGCCAAATTATTATACACGTTGTAATTTTGTTCTGTCATTTGTCAGATGAAGCATCTCTTTTTTTGTTATGCTCACTTTTTTACTTGTGCTCAGTGGGATTCGAATACGCTTTATCGAATAAGTAATAGAAAACAGTCGTTTTATCTACTGCTACCATTTACACTTACATGCACTAAAGCTAACTAAACGATAAATGCATTTTGATCGGGGGCAATTCTGTCATTGTCATAAGTAGATGAAGTAGTAGCTTTTTATTATTAAAATATCAAAACAATTTAGCCATATTCGGGCAAACATATATATATACGCTGATAAGATGTGATAATGGAATCGTTTTTGGACGGGCTACAAGTACAACTGCACGGCTTATCACGATGAGTATTGTATGACAAAATGAGTCTAGACGTATTCCGTTTTAATTCAACAAAATGCACTGAAAAGCCGAACTCAAACTGTGATGCTACTCAAGCGCAAGCGCAGCAAAGAAAGCAAGATTTGTAAAAGCTCTGCCATGTACCTCGAAAGCAAATTTGACAAAAGATATGCTCTATTTTTTTTAGTTTTTTTTGTTATCTATGCAAAATACCTGTTGAAACTGATATGATTGAATGTTGAATTTAAATCCTGAATATTTATTCAAGCAAAATAAAAACAAACATAGCATGCATAAGTGGCGCGGGTTAAATGACCAGCGACAAATACAACGACGGAGATGACTTAAAGTATTCAGAAAGGTGATTTTATGCAAAATAATAACATCCAACATCATTATTAACTAGAGTTTCATATCTATTTAGTGTTGGGTACCTTTAAAAATATTAAGTAATTTTCAAATAAGCTCATCCCTTTCGTTGTCCATTACTGATTACCCACTACATGGAACGATCACAAAAGTTGGGCCTCTCTTTCGAAAGATGCAACAGATTTTCTTTAAAAAAATTAAATACGATACATACACCAACATTACACGTAGGTGTAATGAAGTTATGCAACATTTCTAATCCAGAGTGATAAGGGGTGTCATTTTTCCATTTAAATTTAAAAGTACAGAAAGAGA